>JANSTW010057045.1:0-11731 GCA_027564275.1 Diadocidia ferruginosa
GCTGACAACATTCCACATTAAAAACGGTTTGTCTTGAAAGAACCTAGTAATCAGATTAAACAGTGATAATGGTTTAGCCCAAGACCCTAAGCGGGTTGTATGGCAAATTATTAATATTATTTTCTGCTATTGAATATCAAGAATTTTTGTTCACAGGAACGGGCAGCTTCCATACGAAAAAAACGGGATAAATGGAAAGAAAATAAAGTACACAAAGAAATAAACTTACTTTTTCTTTGTGTACTTTATTTTCTTCCCATTTTTGCCGCTTCTTTGTATGGAACCTACCCGCAGAGTACATACGTTCTTGAAATTTTGTGGGGATGGTTTTTAGTGTTTGCATTGTCTGGTATTGAATATCAAGAATTTAATGATAATGTTAACAGATATTTTTGCTTTATTTTGGTTATTACAACTCATATAAAATACAATCGATAAATAACAATATCGATTGTATTTTATCCATTTATATACTAGGCTCTGTAGCCTATTAGATTATTTTGAATAAAAATAAATAAATGAAATAATAAACTCCATTATTTGATCAATTACAATGCTTTTGAATTTCTTCTCCGATTTTTCGTGCTGTCTTTTACTGTACAAATATCGCCGAGCAAATAGGTCCATGACAAAAATGCAACGCTCGCTACAGCTAAGTATGTATAAATATGTAACATAATAATACAACAAATATATCTCTATTATTTTATTTACTTAAATATTATATTTAATGTATTTATATGACCTCATTTAATAACACTTAATTACATTACTATAATAATATACTTAGTTATTATTACAACCTTATCAAAATTTCTGATAGTTTTTTCCTCTTGTAATAATAGAAAATTTATATTGAACATTTTTTTTAGTTGCTTTATCTGAAGAACATTCCAATATGTGCAAAATATTTTATAGGAAAAAATTATAATTTATAAATTATTTCTTTATCTTTCGCAACAAGATGACGCTCCGAGATAAAAGAATAATTTAATTGAACAATAATGTTTTAGGAAGAAAAACAACTTACGCTTTCTTTGTTGTGCTGCTGATAGTATCTACAGTTAAGGTATCAGTTTTAGATTTATCATCCGCAACAACAACATCAACTGCTGCTGCACTATCAATACCAACATCCACCCCATCACCACTATTATGTTTATCAACATTTTCTTGATGGGCAACGTCTGCCGCACAGCTGCTGCTGTCTTCTACAATAAAACGACGTCCAATTATTATACATAATAATTTTTTAAATTGATAAAAGCTATTAACTTACCAATCTTTTTCAATTCATCAATTTCCATTATAATTTATTTCTTTATAGACTCAATTATTTATACATACGCAAACTTATCGTAGATTCAAGATCTTTTATAACAAACGAAAAAACGAGGTTATGTAAACTTACATACAATTTCAATTGGCATAATTTTGGTCTGCGGCAATTTTATCAGACACACGTTGCATATCAAGCATTAAGTAATTAACAATTTTATTGTCCATTTAATTAATTAAATTAATTAATTTTCACATAATTAATATCCCGACACCACAAACTGCAGAGGTTCCGTCGATTTTTTACCTTTTAAAAAAATTCGAGATTTTCTGAAATGTCAAAATATTCGCGCGATATATATTTAGTTTGTGGTATTGGCGCTCATTCTATGGAGCGCTGCAATCAGTTGGGAGAATTTTTTCTGCGACTCAAGCCAATTTATTACACTATTTTTATTAAAACAAACCGATGATGGTTTTTTTGTTTTTCTGTATCAAATCTGAGGCCCTATATCATGAAACTCGATATTCGATATTATCGGTATCGAGTCGAGATTAAAATTCCGATACGCTCGAATGTAGCTTTTATGACTTCTAGATGATAATGTTAGTTTAAATTGAGTATAACAATGAAAATGTATATAAATTATACCACTCAATCCGAACGAGAAGACATAATAGTTAAATTCGAGTATCGGAATTTTAATCTCGACTCGATAACGATATTATTAATTATTTGTACTTTTTCTGTGGTAAAGCCATTTTTTTTGGTGGTTTTACACATTATTGAGTGCAATGCTTTAAATTTTTCAAGATAAAGTGCTACGTCGGACGCGACAACAATTTTTCTTGGACAATGTTAAAAACATGTTAATAAATTTAATCTTATCAAAAAATATTTTTTTGATTAAAGATGCATTTTTTTTTTTAAAACCAACAAACATACATTTTTATTAATTTTGTAAGGTATTTGTAATAACCCCTAAAACTATGCAACCATATAGTATAGAGGTATTAATTTTTAAATTTGTTTTGTAATACATTCCGATGGTATTGAAATGTTGTACTGAATTTATCGAAGAATATGGAATTGTGGATGGCATCTATCGGTTGTCGGGCATTACATCAAATATACAGAAATTTGACGGTGAGCTAGAGCCAGACTTGACACATCCCGAAATTCGTCAAGACATTGATGCGCTCTTTGTTGAAAATTTAATTTCGTAAGTTGCCCAATCCAATCAATTTAAATAAAAATTAAAACAGGAATGCGTAATCTTAAAATTAATTGCGTTTATTGCTGATTTAATAATCAAATTGAAATGTTAATTTTAAAAAAAAATATAAAAAACCACAATTCTTATATTAAAAAGCTTGCATACGTTTGAGAAAGGCACTCTGAGCTCTTGACTCTAGATTCGATAGCCTCTCAACAACCGGTCCCAATTGCTTCACATGATCCTTATAACCAGAGCCAGCATTTAGTAATTTTTGTCCATAAACAACCTATATAGATTTAATTTAAATTAAAATGAGCAAATTTACCATTTTTTTAAATAATTTATACCTTGCCATCGAATTCATTTACCGGCACTTTCAGATCCTTATCGACCTGCTGAATTGTAATATTTAGATGTTCCTCAATTTCACCTAAATACTATAAATGATTTTTGTAAGAATTGTATGTTAGTTTTATTTAATTAAATCCTATATGCGGGCGAGTTACTTACACTCATTTCCTTGTACCACATGCAACAACCTTTTTCGTCCGTTAAACGAGTATTCCAGCAATTTTTACCTCTTGACGAACACCATTGGCCATGATACCAAACCTTTGTTAAATATTGTCAGAAAATTAAAATCACTGTTTCATTCCCAACTTACCTTCTCTGGAACAGTTGAGACTAAACTTATTGCCAGTCCCATTCGCTCAGCACGACCAACTCGCCCGATTCGATGCACATAATTTGATTTTTCATCTGGCAATGTAAAGTTGACCGCTACAAAGAAAGATTTGCAATGTTTTATTTCTGAAAATGAATGGCATTCCCTTACCAAACGGTAAACCAGTAATGTCCAGTCCACGAGCCGCAACATCAGTGCAAATTAAAAATTTGACTTCAGCATTTTTGAATCTTTCTAAATTTTGTTTGCGCTCTTGTGGCTTGCGATCTCCGTGCAAACAAACGCACGAATAATTTCCCCCTCCAACTTGTTTCAAGTACTTTTCCAAATTATCGCAATCCAATTTGGTACGACAAAACAGAATTGCTCGATCCATGCTATGCTCTTCAATTGCTCGAATTAAATATTCAGCCTTTAACATTTTAATGGCTTCCGAGAATGTTTCGGCCGTTTTACCGCCTGGATGAATGTTATCTTTGGCATGAACACCGTCTGTTTGAATGTGTCTTCTTGCCGTTTGCCAACTAACATCCTTTTGGGGATCGATGAGTGTTACAACGTGATGAACTGTTTCGGGCACAGCATCTTCACCTTTTAGATCGACCCACGTCGGAAAATGCATTAGTTTTGTGGCCATATTTTTCACTTCGAACGAATGCAATGTGGCACTGCACACAATCATTTGCAAACGTCGCCCATCCGACGTAATTTTCGGTATTTGCTTGTGCAGATTTTCAATCAGTTTTAGGTGGTTCGCCTGTATAAGGCCGTCGGCTTCGTCAAGTACGAAAAAACGACAATGGGTCAAGGACACTTGGCCACCACCAATTAAATCTTCAAGTCGTCCAGGCGTGGCCACAATAATGTCGACACCTTTTTGCAATTGGGCCAACTGTTCGCGAACATTTACGCCACCAATCAATAGTAGCTCCTTAATGGTTGGATTTTTGAGGAATTTTTTAAATTTTACAATTTGATTTAAAGTTTGTTCGGCCAATTCACGAGACGGTTCAATTATTATGGCCTGTGGTGCGTTTGGCTTTGGCTGGAAATTTTCCGCAACTTCACTGCCATTTGCCAGCGGATTCGATACGACTAATTCTTTCTTTGCTTTAGAAATGGAAACACAATCGTTTGGAACGGGATGTTTAAAAGGCAATTGTCCAAAATTAAAAGACAATTCAGCATTTTTCAAAACAACCGCCGGATAGAAAATTTCATTCCTCAAGTCTTCGGAAATACCAAAGGCTTTTCCTAAATCCTTTCCATTTTTCGTATAACGTACTTCGAAATTGGTCAGATCCAGTATACAACCGATAACATCTTGCATGCCAAATGGTCCTCCAAAATCAATAAATGAATTTTTATGCGAAGCTTTGCCAGTTCCACCGTAGCCGAAACTAAATTTATCAGTTCCCAAATTTAGATTTGCCTTGAAAAGATTGAAATGTTTTTAGATATTTAATTTGAAATTTGTTTTTGAGGCGTGATATGAAAACAACCAAAAGTATATAACCACAGGCTTTATTTTATTAAACTTCCAACTAAAAGAAAGAGAGAGAATGAGAGAGACACAGAGAGAACCATTTAAATCAATTTCTGATCAAAAAAGTACGTTTAAACATGGTTTAAACTTAACTCTAAAATGTTTCTCATTGAACTGTAAATCTTACTTTTTATTCAAAAACCGATAAACCGCCCAACGACACCACTCGCAAATACCGTCTGGCAAGGTGACCTGACATAACACCCAACAACGTTAACAAGCTTAAAATCTTCCAAAACGATTAAATTTACCTTCTAAAAAATATAAACAAAGCGACGGGTTTAAATATTGGCTTGTATAACGGGTTTGAGAATTATAAAAAATGAGAAAAAAACTTGTTAACGTGGTTGGGTGTTATGTCATGTCACCCGTTGTCGGTTTTTAAAGTAAAATTTTTTCAGCCTATGGACTTTTTCGGTTTAGAAAGTAGTAAAAAGGTATATTTTGGGTCTAATATCGTTGTTTTAAAATTAATTAAAAGAAGCTTTTGGGCGCGTTCTTTTAAAGTCATGGAAGTCATAAAGACATGAAAGGTAAGTATGGAAGACGTGACAGCCAAAGTATTTCTGACTTAAACTAAAAACCAAATAATTATAAATTTAGTAAACACCTACCTTCGTCGATGACCAACCAACTCGACATAGTCCTTCGTCGGTAACGGTCGTTTCGAAATAATATTTTCCAGGACCTTTATGTCAAATAAGTGTTATTAAATTTAAAAAAACACACAAATATAAATCAAATTCAACCTGTTACACCAGTCGTACATCGGCAACCATGCCAGCCACTAAAATCCCTAGACTGACAACGCAAACCATCCGGCGATACGGCCATAGCATCGGTTCGATCAAAGAAGGACATTGTCCAGGGAGCAACTTTATTTAAAAGAAAATAAAATAAATTTTAGGGAATCTCATTAATGTTATCTTAAAATCTCGCTTCTTATATCTCTAGAATTGTTATTGCTGCTATTAGGATCTTTGAGGGTATTAGTTACTTAGTGCTGTAGTGGTTATAGTATAGTTAATAGTATTTTATATGGAAATAAGAGAAGTTTAAGAATAATAAACTCGTTTGCATTACCCGTTCCAGACGCTACACCCTGTTTTCCCTTTCCATCGGCCAAGTCTCGCAATGTTTCCCAAACAATTTGTATAATTGGCAGACTAAATGCCCCAGTTTTGCCTGCGCAAAAATCAATAATTATAAATTCTAAATAAACAATATTATATGCTACATACCGCTTCCAGTTTCGGCAGCCATCAGAACATCTCCACCGCCCAATATCAAGGGAATAGCTTCGGATTGCACATCTGTTGGAAGACTATGATTGGATTTAGAAATATGTTAACAAAATATTATAAATAAATAATATAGGAACTTACTTCCATTCCATCTCATCGACAGCCTTTGCAATCTCTGGCATAACACCAAATTCTGAAAAAGTTGCAAAATTGGATGAATAGATTTTAATCGCATTTATAAATGAACGTTTACCTTCAAAAGCTGTCATGGTGACCGAGAATATACACAATTATTTAATTTGGATAATTCAAGAAATTTTCTGCGAAACCTAAAAGCAGAATTAAAGATGTTTTTGTGATTTCTCCGTAGCTGATGCGATGTGATCCGTGTCATCCGCGTATGCCGGTTGTATTATGAGGGTCCGTTCGCACATTAGTATATGTCAAATAAGAGTTGTGCGTCGATGACAAAGTAAACACTTGTTAAATCTAGTACTACTGCGATTCTCAAATGAGGGTCGTGATCCCAAAATAAGATTAAGTTATTTTTGATAGATTATTAAAGAAATTTTAAACAACAAATCTTTTTAGAATTATTTAATTGATTCCATTTTTTTATTTTTTTATGCTTAATAGTGAATTTTCAACATACGTCACTTGCTCATGAATAGACTCAGTCTGGAACCTTTTTTGAAATGTTGTATGGGAAAGTCTGGTTTAAATTAAATTACAAAAAAGTGTTGAATAGCTACAAACGTAAAGTTGTGAGCCGAGTTAGATATTATTTAAGGCTATTTTATAAAAATAAAATGAAGTTAATTAGTTAAAAGAAAAAAATAATTAATTTTCATTCACTTGATTTTATTTTTATAAATTAGCTTTAAGACGTCGAATTTTGTTGTTGTAAATTTGTTCAAACCATTTCGCAGCGTTACATATAGTATTAAAATTTGAAACGACGATTTTTTGGGTCACGGAAGACAAATTTTTACCTGTATTTTATACGAAAGGAGAGAGGTTTTTTTGTAATTTTTCTATGCCTGGGATAACCCGAAATGACAACTTTGCTTTTACGATTCAATATTTGAGCTTGTATTTATAATCTAGTACCGCTTTGCTTCTAGCTTTAACTAGAAGTACGATAATTTACTAGAGTCGCGTATTCTTCTAGTACTTCTAGCTTTAACAAGCTGAAACCGCTAAACAACGATAAAAAAGCAAAATGTAAACTTTAGTACATATTCCAGAAACATATTTTGATTAAATTAAATTTATTTTTATTTAATTATTTAAATAGTATCCATACAAACATCGTGGAAAAAAGTTTTTTTTTCGAATTTGATTTTATAAATTAATTATAACACTTTTTACATTATTTGTACTAGTAGTTCCGGTACTCACCGTTAATCGCCACCTGTCTATGCTATAGAGCCTAGAAGTACTAGAATAATGAGTCGCGTCAATAAATCATTTTCATAGTAAAAAAGAAGTACTAGTTGGGGCTTATTTTCATATAATTCAACTAAATTGTTGTTTTCTGTACAAAATTCTGGGCAAAGACACTGTATTTAATTTAATAATTATTTTCTCTATGTTCTGGGGCTTATTTGTCTCTATTTTTTTCACGAAATCACGTATTGACGCGACTCTAGTACTTCTAATAGAGCCTTAATAAAATGTAATGAATATATTATATACGATGACACGGCAACCGATAGCACTATACAAGTTATAAATATCTATGATGTTACAATATAAAAGTGTAAAAAAAAGTTGAGAACCACTGTATTCTAGTACCGCTTTGGGTTTTCCGCGCGCGCTTTGTCTGTGTACTTGTACTATATCTTCTCTACTTTTGCTTTGCAATTTGTAATTTGCTTGCTAATAAAATATTCTGTAATGGAAATTGACGAAAATTTATGTAAATTATGTTTTCAACATAATAAAAATTCATTTAAAATATTTGGCCACATTGGTGTTTCGCTGAATTGCCGAGAGATTTTGGAAAAATATTTTTCTTTAGAGGTAACTGCGGATCAATCAATATAAGGAATGTTTGTTTACTTTTTTTCGAGAATACGTTTTTTTTGTTTATTATTGATTTTTCAGGTGTTTTATTGTGTAAATTGATTAAAAAGGTAGAAAATAAAACACCTAGACTATATAGTAATATTATTTAGGTACGTCCTGTTGACAATTTATAAAAATATTAGGTTAGAGTAATAAAGAGGAGCGCTGATCCTTTGGCCAGATTTTTTAATCAAAAGATCCTAATAAGTTAATGAGTAGTAATTTTGTCAGTCGAATTGCATACATAAATTCTGTTTTCGTAAAATTTCTAACAGAATATCAATTTTTAGTTATCCAACAGCGAAAATGAAACAGTCTGCCAGAAATGTTGGAATTGTGTGGAGAATTTTCATGAACTATACATGTGCGTCCAGAAAAATTACCAAAATCGACAAGCTGATGCAGTTACCGCGGTGCACTTTATTGATATGGAATCAATAAGTTGCACACCTTATATCAAAGAAGAACCAATCAATAGTGATGACAATCTATTAGATAGATGTCCAAAAACAGTTGTGACTGAAAGTAAAGAAGAACTCAAAGTGCTGCCCAATAAAGTTGAACATTTTATTAGTAGTGAAGGTGAAAATGGTAATGATTGCGGCATAAGTACAGATGAAGAGGCAGCTGATGATGCCGATCTAGAGTATGGACGGGTAAAAGGTATTTTCCATTTGTTTTATCAAAATATAATCAAAATAGATGAGATAATGTAACTGGTCGTAGAAGAAAATGGTTCAAAAAAAATATCACCCAGAATGCTGAAGAGGCGAATGAATGTGGAGAAAATCGAAGAAAATCGCATTAGAGATAATGAAATTTTGAAAAAATACGTTAACATGTTTTGTGACCTGTGCAATGAACCATTTCCTACATTTACCGAAATAGTCAGGCACTTCAAAAAGGAACATAAGAAAGCCGGCTACGTTGTTTGTTGTGAGAAAAAATACCACAAACTAAAGGAGGCACTGGCCCATTGTTATTGGCATGAGAATCCCGATGCATTTAAGTATAAAATCAGTTAAAATGTATAAATAAACATTTAAAACAAACATGTTTTACAGTTGCCTGCAATGTACAAAAACATTTCAACATTCATATGGTTTAAATTTCCACATGAACTCCGTTCATGCTACGGAAGAGGAGAGAAAATATAAATGTGATTTGTGTCCTAGATCGTTTGTGTTAAACGGACATTTAACCAGCCATAAGAAGCGCATTCATTACAAAAGCAAAGATAAGAAATTCGAGTGCGACATTTGCCAAAAGAAGTAAGTTTACTGGTACACTATTGTTAGTTTTACAATAATTTTTGTTTTCGATTAGATTCCTTCTTTTCAATCATTTAAAATATCACATTCAACGAGTTCATCAGCAAGCCGAAGCTACAATTTGTGAAATATGTTCGAAATATTTTAAATTCGTTAAATCCTATGAAATGCACTACATGTCTGAACATTCCAATATATCGCGAAAAGTTCAATGTGAAATCTGTGGCAATTGGTTGGCGAGGATCAAAAGTAACTTTAAATTTTTGGTTTTAATTTTGTCAATTTTAGGCTTAAGCATGAGGACAGCCTAAAAGAGCACATGCGACGGCACACTGCGCCCAGTGTAAAATGTCAATATTGTGGCATTGAAAAGGCAAACATGAAAATACTTAGAACGCACATCTATTGTCATCATTCCAATAAGTCCTATCCATGTACGGCATGTGGTAAGATATTTCGAAGGAGTCGAAGTTTAAAGGTAAAATTGGTGAAAATTAGGGAGACACATTTACTTACTTGTTTTTCGCTTCAGGAACATTTGGTATTGCATACAGGTAAGAATTATTACAAATGTTCGTTGTGTGGAAAAGACTTTCCTACACGAGGCCGATACTATACTCACAAAAAGAACGATCATCCCATAGAGCATGCACAGAATTTACGCTGTCGGCCGAACAGTGTTAAGAACGTTCTAGATTTAAATATAATGGAACCGTTGGTGCCGACAATTATGGAATGAGAAATAAAATGGATGTTTTTAAAATCAATTGTCTTTATTGGTATAAAAATAAGAAATCTATTCATCTTCCTCCCCCGGTTTATCTTCTGCGTCCTCCGCCTCCGATTTATCTTCTGCGTCCTCCTCCAGTTGGTCTTCTTCATCTTTGAGTGCCTCAAACATAAAGGCAATTGTACTATTACCACAACGAAGCTCCCAATTTCGCCGTTCAATTTCATCCATGTCTGCTTGGCTCATCCGTACCAAAATCTCGCTTTTCTTACGTTTGTACAATGTCCACTGGTCTGTGTTAACAAAATTGTTGCATTGTGCAATTTGGCGCCTTCCGTTCTCCAACTCACTGACCGTAGATCCAAACGGACACCCCAAAATTTCGGCAAATCGACGCATTGGCAATTCCAAAAAGTGGATTAATTTAAACGCATATTGACCTGTTACGAATTTCGGATTTTCAACGATACTTCGGAGCCACGTTGCTGTATCCTTATTGGCACACGTTACATGAAAGTAACCCTCAGTAATGTTATTTGACCAGAACTGTGGAACAGCCGTACCATCACGAATGGCCACATCTATGGCTGCTTCGATTTCGGGTTGAAAAGAGCGCATTACATCCCGATTAAATTGATGGTGATAATCATTGGCGTTCACAATCATCATGTGATGTTTTTGACGATCGTTTTTATGAAATTTTTTTAATTTATATCTGCCATACCCTTTTACAACTCCTCCTCCTCCGCTACTGCTAATATCATCTTCGGATTCTTCGTCCGCAGCTCTTTTCAAACTTATTTCTGCTGAATCATAACTTATGACTTCTTGTTGGTCCATATTCTCTATTACTTTTTAATAGAATTTGCAAACAAATTTAATAGTCCTTTATTCAGTGAATCTTTCAATCTTTGATATATTTGTTTGTTCGCGGTGCTGGAAACAAACAAATTATATTGATTATTTGTTTTATAAATTTTTCATTCTCATATTCAAAAATGTTCTCATTATCATATTGCATGATGCGCGGCTCCAAAGCATTTAAGCGAAGACACAATGCGATCTCAAGCTCTTTTCAATCTTCTTGCAACTCAAAATTGCCAATGAAAACCGGAGTCGAGTTAGATCTTCGTTAACTTTTTTCAACTCCACGAAATTGGTCGAGTTAACTTCTACACGTTAAAGTATAAATAAACAAAATGGCGATAACTGAGCAGCAGCAAGTAAAACTGCGACTGATGCAGAAATAAAAATTATTTTTTATTCTGATTGGCTGGTACCTAAAATATCGACACAGTTGTCCACTCGCATTAAACACATTTCTACCAACACATATAGGCTCGCTATTTTTATTGTACTCACGCGTCAGTGAATATTTGTAGGCAAATCGTTTGTTTAGGTATGGGTTTGTGTCTGACGCGCACTAAGAAACTAACGTCGCCTAGCTGGATGTGCATTGGCGAATAGTACGAAATTTGTCCTGTACGCAAACCATTAGTCGCCATGTTATTAACTCAACGAAAACTCAACCTGCTTTGAACCCAGTGCAATCGAAACGGGGTAATAATATACCATTTTAGTCTGATGTCACCTGCACGATAAGAAATGTAATTTTATTTTCGGCGGTATTTTCAAAATATTTATTTGAAATGAAACGGCCACATTCACATTTTTAATTATTTTTTTC
>JANSTW010057056.1:0-11731 GCA_027564275.1 Diadocidia ferruginosa
CCCTACCGAGCCTCGAACCCACAACTTCTTGATTTATAGAGCCGTGACTTTACCCACAGCTCCATACTGGTTATTTTTAATCCTACACCTATAAAATAATCCTAAAACTATATATAGAAAAATCTGTCGAATTGTTTCAAATAAAAACGTCATCGATAAAACTCCGTCAGATTTCCGCACATTTGTAAAACCCTTTCATCAACTTAAATCGTTCGTCGCGCAGACAAAACCTTTATACATAAAACCAGAAATTTCGAAAATTATGTAAGAAGACATTTAAATGTAAAAGTGTCATCTTAATCGCATTAAAAACACAAAAAGTTTTATAAAAATTCCAACATTTCGACCTAATTTTTTTTTATCCTATAGATGTGACATGAAAATTTATTTGATTTTCTTCATCAAAAATATTAAAATTCTTATAAAAATCTCTATATATATGTTAACAAGTTGCTGTCAAAATGTTTTGCGGCTTAAACATTTTATTTTATATTAATTTTCTTTCTTATTTTATTGAAATTCTTGATTATTATTTTTAAGTTTAAACTTTTTCTTTTATCAAATATTATCATCACATTGAGTTATTTCTTTATTAATATCGTAAAGTGGCTGTACGATGGCAACTACTACTATATATACGTAATTGGATGCCTCAGCATCATTATAATATACTTTTGTACATACCTTCTCATTGATATAATCAACATTTTATAATAAAAAACTTTTCATTCTTTATTTTAATGACATTATTAAATCTTAAGTTTATGATATTATGAAGATGATGATGATGATGATGACGGTTGTTCTATATAATATAAAGTTTATATATTTTATAAGCGGCTAAAGAGCAGCAGCACTTTATGGTAAATTGTTTTTAAATATTTTTAACATTAAAAAATATTTTATGTGGAAAATTTATTATGCAAATTATGCTCTTATATACGTAGAGAAAAAAATATTCCAGAAAGCTCTATATATTTAAGCGAAAAGAAAATTACTTAAATATAGAAAATATGAAAATTAAATTATATAATAAGCGACGAGACGTGCTGCATATATATTGTATAATAATGTATAGTTTTTAGTTTGTAAATTTCTTGCAGAAAAAAATGTTAGCTGAAAAGAGGATTTAATGTAATTTACTTCAAAAATACATAAACTGAAAAATTAAAATCCAAACAATTTAGACGAATGGTCTTCTAATTAATTTATTTACATTTAACTGAACATGAATGTGCTGAATCTGAAAACGTAGGTATAGTAAAGAAGAAATTTAATGTTAAAATCATTTATGCAGATTTTTCTCTCAACGCAAATATATAACAGATTTTAATTATTTTAAATGCAAGATTTTAAACATTGTTTTTTTTTTCTTAAAAATTTGCATGACTAATTTTCGAAAATTTTAATCCTCGCTAAATAAAATGCAGTTTTGAATTATATTTATGTATACAGAATTATGATATTAAACTTTCTTGACATTTGTTAATACAAGTCAAGTCTATGGGAACTATTTGTATATATCAGTGGGGAAAAAGATTGTAAGTGTACTTACCATACTTTTTGAGTTATTACCAGATTTGAATTCCCGATGTCAATTTACATATACTGAGTATGATTCATTTTTATATTAGCCAAATTGACGAATTTATAACACTTAGAATTAAAACAAGTATAGTGGCTTATGCAAAACAAAAACTTTTAATTGATTTTCTGTAAAATGAGCTTTTGGATATCTGATATCTAAATAAATGCATCATAATTTCTGAAACAGACCTAACATATATATAGTAAAAACGAAGATAGTGTATTATTGAGATCAACACTACCTATTTTAACTTAAATACAATTTTATCAATTTAATCAAATAAGACGAAAATATGAATATATTTTTAATATTTTTTAAGTACCAACGAATGACTTATGGAAACACTATAGTATATAACTTTCTGTGTGTATTAATAGATTATTATTTAAATATTATATACGGTTCACTGCAATTTCTTCATAATTTTCCACAGCATGTTTTCTTTTTCTATGAATGAAGATGTTATGCGAGAAAAAAAATTACTACAATTAAGTAATTCAAAAGGCAAAGAAAAAAACACGTTAACAATCTACTTTTCAATTTTTCCATCTAAATACTTGCAATAACTCAATTGTTGCTGCACAGCACAATTAATACATGTGTGCATTCATACAGCAAATATAGACAGAAATAAGTGCAGGCTAATTAACCATGACGATATAAAATATGATACACCACTTTACCGCATATTATTCTTATTTTGCCTACAATTTTTCCATACATTATTCACACTACATGAAAATAAAAACAAACTATACGCTTATAACAATGTATATTTACGATAAACAAAAAATGATTCCACTGTATGTTTAGGTTGAAATTAAAACATAAAATATTTTCAACATCTTTGAATGAAACTTATGCAAGGCGGAAAAAAATGCCACACACAGAATTTTTAAGATCCATGAAATTATGGGTAAAGAAATGGCAGACAAAACCCATATATATAGGCAAAAGTCACCGATTCTAATCTTTTGTTGATAATTGAATAAATATAGACACATTTGTGTGTTTATGTTTAGGAAAATAAATACAAAAAAATCGTTATCTAGATAAATATAATGTGTTGCCAATATATATGCCTGCCAGTAGACCCTGTGGGGGTCATAAATATTTCTAAATTCTTTTGTATCCTTCCAACGACAACAAAAATCGTAACATGCAACAGCATTTTTTGTTTAAATTACATAAACATTGTAAGTGAAAAATCTCTTATTATAGTTGATAAACATTTCAAAAATATCGATTGGAATATTTTTTCGAAATACTGTATTGTCTCATGGGAGATGAAAAAAACACATTTTATAAATATAGGCATTTTATAGATAAAAACGGACATTGTAGGATTTTTTTCTTATAAAGATTTATTACAGGATCCGCAAATATATATGCATATTTTTCTATGAATTTTTATTATATATAGTTATTGCATATAAGATAAAAGAACACATGTGACATATGCGTTTTATAACCAAATATGGTTGTAAAAAATTATTAAAAACTTTGTGGGCGATATTTTTAAATCCTAACTGAAATTCTTCAAATTTCTAGTATTAAGATATCAATACACATGACTGCATTGCAAATTTTCAGTTGCAAATTCTTTGAGCAGATAAAACTAAAAAAATATCTTTCAATAATTAAGTAATTTTTTAAATTATTTTTGATATCCGAAAGGATTTCTGTTATATATAAAAAATGTTTCCAAATTTCCCAACGGTCTTTTATTTTTCGAAGTCATTTTCTAAATTATTTCTGTTATTAATAAAAAAAATCCTAATTTTCGAAAGGATTTCTATTTTCGAGGTAATTTTCGACTTTATTGATGGTTTCTGAAATAATGTTCTTGATTCCGAAATTATTTTTAATCTTCGAAATGATTTCTGGTATTTCTACAAAATGTTTCCAAATTTCCCAAAGGTGTTATATTTTTCAAAATGATTTTCTCAATTACTTCTGTTATTTATAAAAAAAATCTAATTTTCGAAAGGGTTTCTATTTTTCGAAATAATTTTCGACTTTATTGATGGTTTCTGGAATGATTTCCTTGATTCTGAAATTATTTCTAATTTTCGAAATGATTTCTGGTATTTCTACAAAATGTTTCCTATAATTTTCCAAAGGATTTCTATTTTTTGAAGTGATTTTCTAAATTATTTCTGTTATTTTATTTATAAAAAATTTCCTATATCTGAAATGATTTCCTTGATTCTGAAATTATTTCTTATTTCCGAAATATTTCTATTATAATACAAAATGTTTCCTAATTTACAAATGGTTTTCTATTTTTCAAATTGATTTTCTAAATTATTTCTGATATTTATAAAAAAAAATCTACTTTTCGAAAGGATTACTATTTTTCAAAATAATTTCCGACTTTATTGATGGTTTCTGAAATAATTTCCTTGATTCTGAAATTATTTCTAATTTTCGAAAGGATTTCTGTTATTTAAACAAAATGTTTCCTAATTATCCAAAGGATTTCTTTTTTTTTCGAAAAAAATTATATTTTTCGAGGTGATTTTTTCCGACATTATTTCTGATTTCTGAAATGATTTCCTTGATTTTGAAACAATTTCTAATATTCGAAAAGATTTCTTTTATTTATATACAAAAATCAAATGTTTCCTAATTTACGAAAGGTTATCTATTTTTCGAAATGATTTCGAAATCATTTCTGTAGTGATTTAATTGATTTCTGAAATTATTTTTGATTTTTGTACATTAAGTCTATTAAAGTCACTATACTATGCAATGCTTATACACTTATATTAAATCGATTGTATTATTAATACAAATAATTTGCATACACAAATAGCAAGTTACTTATAATTTTATTTTGTAAATATACACATTCTAATCTTGTTGTATAAATATTTTAACATTGGCATATTTAAAATTTATATAATTAATTTTATCTCGCAATATTCATTTTACCATAACGAAAAATTTCAGTATAAATCGCCATTCGATAAACATTTTTAATTATTATGTACATTTTGATGGCGCGCGGATATGAATTTATTAAATACAATTTTCCACAACACCCATAATAATAATATAATAATCTTGATTAAATATTATTATTATAACTTTATTTAATTAAAAAAAAAATTGTTTATAAAATATATTATAATTATTGGACCATTATCATCAATTATCGGCGCTGGTATATAAAAAAATATTTTCTTCTTCATCCGTCTTATAATAAAATAAAATTAAGTGCGTACAATTACCGCATGTCTTTTGGCTATGAAATTGAAAGGCGAGTGGGAAAGTCTATCTATGAAGCTTGTCTAAGACGCACAAAAAACAACAACAACATTATAATGTTTTTAATAAAATTAGCATAAACCTAGTTACTTATAAAAATATAATTTACATTATAACATTATTATAAGATTCAATTATAAATTACACAACGCAAATTTATTAGGCGCTGCAAAAAATTTGTATAATTTTTCATTTTATTAGACATAAATTTATACGAACATTTTTTCTGGTTCAACTTTATTGATTGTAGATTATAAATATACAAAATTGCCTGAAGTGAAAAATCTATATACGTACATAGGAAAATATTTACACTTATAAAATTTAAATTTATTATAAATGCCTTCACCTACATCTACTTTATATTATACTTGGAATATATTTTAAATTGAAATGTAATTTTTGTGTTTTGTACTTATAATATTTATTAGCTTAGCTTTAGCACGAGTGTTTTATGCTGCGAAATATCTGCATTTGACGTTTAACGAGCTATAAACTTATGAGGGATTTTTTCTCGATGTTGTTTAAACCGCACATTTAAAAACCAATTTGCTTTTACTTTGCATATAACAATATTTTATTTACATTTTATTATTGTAAAAATGGATGAAGAAAACTTTGTTTTAGAAAATTGTGTTCTTGTAAAGTACGGCGAAGTAAGTGATGAAAAACAATAATATTAACGTAACCTTTTTAATACCTTATTACCTTCAAACATCAAGCATCCAACCAATCAGTCAAAAATTATTATCAAACATCTCATCAGCTGGAAAGTGGAAGGAATTACAGGTGAACTAACTCCGATGAAGTATTATGTATGTATGATATAAGATGAATTGAGAGCAAAAGGCAAAAGCATCAGATTCCTTAATCTCCACTTTTTTAAATCCACCAATCTTCAAACATCTTCAAAAATCAACATTCAGACATCAAACTTCAAGCATCAAACTTCAAACATATACTTTCAAACATCTATCTTAAACATCAATCATTCAACATCAATCATTCAACATCAATCAACAATAATCACACATCTGATCAACTGGAAGAAATTAGAGGCAAAAGCAGATTCCTTGGTCTCAACTTTCTTTCAGACATCAATCTTCATTCATCAAGCATCAATTTTAAAACATTAATCTTAATTTTAAAACATCGATTCTCAAACATCAGTCCTCAAACATCTCATCAACTGGAAAAAATTAGAGGCCAAAAGGCAAAAGCAGATTCCTTAATCGCAACTTTCTTACAGACATCAATCTTCATTCATCATTCTTTAAACATCAATCTTAAAACATCAATCATTAACTGGAAGGAATTAT
This sequence comes from Diadocidia ferruginosa, assembly GCA_027564275.1. Taxonomy (NCBI): domain Eukaryota; kingdom Metazoa; phylum Arthropoda; class Insecta; order Diptera; family Diadocidiidae; genus Diadocidia; species Diadocidia ferruginosa. The sequence goes on from JANSTW010057056.1 coordinate 6,181, forward strand.
AGGCCGAAAAGCAATAGCAGATTCCTTGGTCTCAAATTTTTTTGCAAACATCAATCTTGATGAATTAATATACGTTAAACATCAACCTTCAAAAATCAATCTTCAAACATAAACGTTTAAATATCAACCTTCAACATCAACATCAACCTTCCAACATCAATCTTTACATATCACTTTCAAACATGAAGCTTCAAACATCAACCTTCAAACATCAACATTCATACATACCTTCAAATATCAACCTTCAAACATCAAGCATCAGTCAACAATTATTAAACATCTCGTTAGCTGGATGGAATTACGGGTGAACTAACTCCGACGAAGTATTATGCCTATATATAGGGGTGTTAACAATATTGGTATAGAATGTCATTGATATATGATGTGGGTTTGATAAAATGTTGTTGAGATAAAGTTTTGTTGAGATAGAATATCGTTGTGAATTGAGATAAAGTCTAGTTGAGTTAACATGTCATAAGATAAATTGTCGTTAGGATAAAATGTCATGAGACAATTTGTCGTTGAGATAGAATATCTTGAGAGAAATTGTCGTTGAGATAAAATGTCATGAGATAAATTGTCGATGAGATAAATAAGCGTTAAGCTATATTATCGCAAGGTATTGGCTGCGTTTACTGCAGCTGTTGTCGGTATATCAGCATCGCTATCGAATCGATTCCAATATGGCGGATGAATGCCGATAGCGGCATCGTATGAATGACGGTAGAAGACTGTGATAGAAAACAATGATTTAAATCGTTGACGGTGTTTGTAGTAAACGACCATCGGCATCAATTTTTTTAATGCCGGTTGCACTAAACGACACGACAACAAAAAAATCGATAAAAATAGTTTTTTTTGTCGAGTAAACGCACCCATTATGATCGATATATTTTGTCGAGCCCGTCGCATTTATCGTATATATAGCAGAAGTGTTCGCCAATAAATTATTGGTTATTTTAAAGTAAAAAAATATATTTCGAAAAAATGGCTTGTCATAATAAATATTATTATGTGCTTATTCATTTCACAATAATTTTTTTTTTCATATTTACAAAAGAACAAACTATATAAATAAATCCTCCTTCTTTTAAGCAATAATATATAATATTATTATATATATGAAGACACCTTATAGATGATTTTTCTTCCTTTTTTTATATAATTGTATTGTGTAGGTTTAATACTTATATATAAATACAAAAATTATCTTTTTGTAAAAATGTCCTAAAAAATTATATTATCCGCAGAGATACTAAATAAAATGTGATAAAAAAGAAATGCGTTTATATACAATATGATAAATTCTTTAACCCTGCACTACCAGTATGAGACTGAGATTTTAATTTATACCGATTCGATCGTCAATCCAAGACAAGAGTTGCACTATTTCTAGGCTAACCCGTAGTGCCAAAAAAATTCGTACAATTAAACGAAGGAATTTCGTTATATTAGATGGAACAATACATAACGAAATTCCTTGGTTGAATTGTACGAATGCCTATCTGGAGAGTGTTATCCATCTCCACTGATGACGGGTTAGTTTAGAAATAGTGCAACTCTTGTCGGTATAGGAGTAAAGACACTTTTTTAAAATGGTTCTGGCGACAACTTGAACCAAAGGTCAGGCAAAAGCTAGAGCCTATAATATTACAAAAGTATTCACTGTTCGTTGACCGAATTGCCTGTTCCTAAATTTCAAATTTATCAAAAAATATGTTCTTTCATCGTGCAACACATGACAACTGGAATTTTGAGTATAAAAGCAGAGTTCGTGTAACTCAAAGAAGTATAACAGAAAATATTATTAATGTTTTCAGATTTAAAAAAAGTGAGGAAATATTTTTGTCTTGACGAAAATACAGGCGATGCTGTTTGTGGAATGAACATTATAGGGGTTAAAAATGTAAAAAATTAAAGAACCATTTTTTTACTTCACTATAAACGAACAAAACATAAACTCTAAAATTATATTCTTAACTTTTTGTTCCGAATTTCTGTTATATATTCATATACATCCTTTTTATATATGTGCAGTATATTTGTATTTAATCCCCAAAGGTGTCACAGAGGATTTCTTTTTAATAAATTTCGTACAATATATAATAATAATACTAAACAATAATTATATTAAATAGTCTTTGAGCTGTCAAAATATTCAAGGCTCATAAATATAATGTGTTTAAGAATGGAGAATATTGTGTCAATTGTGTACAAAATGTTCTCTGTATTTTATAGAAAACATAATAATAAATCTACATCTGGTATATAGAAATGCTATTTAGTTGAAATGTTTATTCGTTATATACCTTTTTAGAGTTGTTCAGAAACAAGTTACTTTATTTGCTTATAATTTAATATAATATGTATTTAAATATATTTATTTATCAAAAGCAATTTGTATTTCATTCACTTTATATCAATGTAACAATAATTATTTTATAAAAATTCCAATTTTTCCCCTTTTAGCTTCTGCAATGATGGTCCATTATACTGTGCAGTACATTTAATAAACTCAGCGTCACACATGTCACATTTTCCAATGTACATATTTATAATTCAATTCAATTCATTCCATTCACACCTCATTTTTGTTCTGCAGTGTTGAATTGAATTAAATACATTTTTTTTATCTCAATTATATTTACCACCATGTCACAGAGTTACATAATTTGTACTTCTCAATATATAAGAAAATGTGTTGCGCGAGTATTTTTTTTTATTAAAAAGAACAAAATAAATATTCGTGTTTTATAAAATAAGAACAAAAAATACGAAAAAAAAAATATTCTTACAATTGCTCCTGTCAGTACATATCAAAATAAATATTAAATATATTTTCATTCGATGTGGAGAATAAGAAAAATTGAACAAATTTTTATAGTAAATATTTGTTCAATGAACGTTCTTGCGTATATGTACTCTTTATAGTATGTAAACATGATATATGTTACAAGACAGGGTGACTAATCGAGATATTTTTTGACACTCAAAATTATCGCTTTATATTTCGAATTATAACACAATATTGTATATTGTTTTGTAAAAATTTGTCAAAAAATAACGAAATTCCAGTGACATTGTGTTTTGCATGATGATATATTTACGAGTATATTTAGGATAATTAATAATTTTTTTTAGTAAAATCTAAACATTAGGGCACTTCACAAATCAATGTTTAATTTAGCTTCCCAAAGATGCCGCCTTTGAAATTTCAGCTTAGTATGTACAATGTACCACATAACCTCAACTATTTTTTTTTTAGTCTAAACAAATGAATAAGGTCGGTTTCAATACAAAAAAAAAGATTTATGTTCAAACAAGTATACATTACGCCAATGAAAGAAAAAAATTAGCTTATTATCTATTGATCACCCTATATATTCTCGATTTTAGTGCATTAAAATGCCATACTTTTATCGTCTTCTGATTGTGTGTTTTTTTGCTTGCTCTTATATGGTAACACTTTTGGTGTTTATTCTTTTTTTATTTTAAATAAAAAACCAGTAATGTTGAAGACGAAAAAAAAAATACCAATCGTCTATATGATGAAGACGCAAATATTTGAACAAAATGATTGTAAAATAATGTGATTGTGTGACACTGATGAGTGGCATAAATTGTTTATCTTCATTTTTAAACAATTCTAATATCTTGTATATATGTGATGTATATAGATACGCATATGCGGGACAAAATCAACATCTCCGTACATGGTGGCTGCGTTATTTGATTAGATAACGTTGAAGAAAAGAAGAACAAAAAAATAAGAAACGCAATATTGTAAATTTGCTTTTTTCGCGATATTTTTTTAGCAGAAGATGTGGAAAAATCAACAAAACATAATTTTGCTAGGAACTTAATTATACTCTTAAATTGAAAATAAATTGTTTTTGAGCTTTTTTTATTGATTCTGTATATAATTGTACTGCGTGATGTATATACAGTGAAGAACGTAAGAAAGTGAACACTACTTATCATTTTTAAATAGCAATTAGTAGCAATAGAACATTTTATCTCACATGCTGTTGTAGTGATCCATTTAATTATAGACCTCTTACCATAACTTCAATCTTATCTAAAATACTAGGAAAAAATTATAACCGAAAGTTTTTTTTTATCTTAAATCAAATAAACTCATATACGATCGCCAATATGGTTACATCAAAATGCTTTACTGGGAGATTTTAAGACGTTCTTGATTAATAAAAAAGATTCATGTTCATGGAAAGACAGAAATTCTCAACTAAGGCATTTGAAGAGTACATGCGGCATATTTAAAAGCTAAATTATCAGCTTTTGGCAGGTGTACCTCAAGGATCTGTATATAGTCTCTCCCATATATTTATAATTTTTATAAATGAACTATTTTTAATTATTGATAATAATTCATAGTTAGGAACTCTTCACTCTTCCTATCAGTTATATAGACATCATACCGCGAAAGATATAAGCTCGATAAAATGTGATTATTTCAATTAATAGTGACTATCCAAAATAAGTGAGAACAGGAAACATTCTACTTGATTTCTATCTAACATCATCAAAAACAGATGATATCGTTAATTGTATTTTGACTCTATAAAAGTACCCAATCTGTTGGCATCATATATAGTTAGGTGGGCCAACAGTAAAACACTATTCCATGTTTATCACTGTATTTATATATGGTATTTAATATAATATTGCTCTTTAGCAAATTGACTTTTGAATTCATTAAATTGATTAAACTTTAATAATATGACATGTTGTTTTTATATGAATTTCATATCCTCTATTTAAATAATAGCTTTTTAAAATTTATTATTTATTCATTTTTTTGCTTTGTTTTTTGTTCTCCATATATATAAATTGGCATCGCGCACAAAAAAGATGTTAAATTTATTATAAGTATGATGATGAAAAAAATTTATTGATGGGCGATGCTATTGTATAATGCTTTAGTATAGATAGAAGAATAGGGCAATGAAATTTGTTATAATTATGCCATTTAACTTAATAATTTTGTTGTACAAAAGTTATATATACAACGCGAGAATTAGTAATTTATTTCGATTTTGTGACATAACCATATATTTAAATTTATGGATGTACGATGAAAAATTACATTAAAATATGGCAAGAATATTATGAATGTGACAATTTAATAGCTTTTGATGGATTTGATTATTTATTATAAGATTATGTAGGTTAATTTTTTTTAAATGGTATTATTTTACAATTTATTTATTGCAAGCGAGTATCATATTTAATATAAATTTATTGTTTCTGGTTTTATAGATGTATATATTTATTAAGATTGATGTACACGAATTTTTTATAAATACAATCTTGGCAATTTATTTTATAAGGCAAGCTTGCGTATATATGAAATATAAAAATAAATGATGATTAACTTTAAAAATGTTGTGTACGCACTCAGAAAAAAGAACGATTTAAAATTAATATTTTTACACTTTTAATTCTAAATTCTCGAAATTTTTCAGAAAATAATAGAATTAAAAGTTAAAAATATTAATTTTATGTAAAAACTTAATGTTTGCAATATTAA
>JANSTW010057067.1:0-11730 GCA_027564275.1 Diadocidia ferruginosa
TGAGCAGCGAGTAGCAAGGTCTAAAAACGTGGCGGGCAGCAGCGAGACGAAAAGTCATTCGCTTCGATCTCTGATATATACGCAAATATAATTATTATTAGAGATGAGATTATTGAGTTTTGTATACTTGGGAAACAATTGGATAGAAATGAGGCTGTCTACGCGCAAGCAGCTAAAAAAATTAAAAATTTTTGAAGTTTGTTTTAGAAATTGACATAAAATGGTTTTAAATTTGACGCATTCGAATATTTCCACATTCATCTTTTTTATGGATATTGTCTATGTTGTTTTAACTTCTTACAATTCCATAATTTTTTTACACTATAAGAACCCTGTTGTGTTGTACTTATCATATCGACCAACGGCTGGCTGTAAGTAACATCCAAGCCACTGTAATATATATTTATATTTAATAATAAAATATACTTTCTTGTTATAATTCGCTGCAGCTATATACATCTCAAGAATACTCTAATTTTAGATGAATGCCTATTTGGCACTATCTGGAGGGTGTTATCCAACTCCACTAATGACGGGTTAGCCTAGAAATAGTGCAATCCTTGTCGGTATGAGTAAAAAACATCATATTTTTTGAAAGCTCTAGCGTAAGTTCTAGCCGGAGCCACATAATATTGCAAAAATATTAACTTTTTGTTGATCGATTAGCATGTTTCTAAATTTTTAAAATTGTTGACACGATCGAAAAAAAGTAAATATTTTACTATCCGTATCCATAATATATCAGATTTTTTATATGCATATAGTAATTGTTGCATCAGTTTACTATATACGTAGGCTGCTATATACTTATATTTCTGGGCTAGAGTACAAATGAATGTTTTAGACACCATCTGAAGTTTTCATCAAAAAGTTTTACTTGTTTTAACATAACTTTCTGAACAACATTATTTTATTTGAACGCGATTTGTGTTGTTAACAGTAAATCGAAAAAAATATGTCAGCGAAAAAATTTAATTCACTCGAGAAAATTTGCGTGCGATTATTTTTCATAACTTTCAGTGTAAAATATGACGACAAACGTGTTTCTATGAATTTAACTTTTTATACACCGAAAAAGCACAACTCTATAGCATTATAAAAAACTGACATTACATATTTAATTGTTGACGGCGTGCGTTCCAGGATTATTTTCGTGAAGCTTGTTTAAAGTTAGATACAGTGTCAACTAACATCGATGCTGTGCAAAAACTGATGATGCCAGATCGTCATAAGACAAACTCCAAAATTGAGGAATCCTTGAGCATTATAGTATGACAAGAATCAATAAAATATTACATGTGCACTTGGTCGAAAAAAATATTAGTTCCGGTTGGATTTCACAGATCCTGACAAACTATATCAAGAGAAGGCATGAGTCTATTGGTACAAGGCAATGATGAGAAAATACGTCCAAATGTTATCAAATGCTGTGTATAGCATAAACATAGATATCGTTTTATGGATCTATTTATATAAGCCTGAAACAAAGCAGCAATCGACTGTATGGACGTTCCAAGACGAGCTTAATCCAACAAAAGTTGTTCGCGGAAGAAGCACATCGAAGCAAATGATTACCGTGTTCGTAGAAATTATTGTTCACATGGCAAAAGTACCGATTGAACAACGTAGGATGCTCAATTCTAAATAGTACACAATCAATTTTTGCACAGATTTCTTCGGGGAAATCAAGAAAAAAGAGCGGTGATTGTCGATCATTTCTCATAATTTTAATTCAAGCTCTTTCACATCGGCTCATACAAGGAATTTTTTGATCGGTCAAAACATCGAATTTATAAAAACAAATTACATTGTCTACGATTTTTGACTCCAAAAGAAGCGGTAGACGCTTTTAAAACGTACATTTTGCAGTGGAAAAAGTGTGTCCAAAATTAGTTCAAATGGATGGAAAATAATTTTGATCTTCATTGAGATTACATTGAGACACAAAAAAACAATTTTTATTATCAATATTTACCTCCTTTCTTATTAGATCAGAAATATAAATAGCAGCCATCGTATAAGCTTTATATAAGTACAAAGAGTTTGTATATAAGTAATCTCCATTTAAAAAAATGACAATACGTATATATATAAAAATATTAAAAAAACAATGAAAACAATTTTTTTTCCTCAAATATCGTACTCGTTTTTCAAATAAATGAGGTGTTTTATATACAAAGTAAAGTTTAATAAGTTGAACATAATATAAGACATTCTTCAAAAGTATTTTTAAGAAAGCAAAAAAATATCTATATAACCTTTTTTTCTCCCTACATATACTAGGGTGCCTGCTGTGACACCGAAAAGCCCTGGCATCGAAATGCCCTCGCATCGAAATGCCCTCGCATCGAAATGCCCTCGCATCGAAATGCCCTCGCATCGAAAGCCCTGGCATCGAAAATTTTATTTCGTGGTGAATATTTTTTCCTATATGTTATGCCGTATAAAATTGAAATTCACCTCAAATTGTTGTTGTTTTCAGTACAAAATTTTAGGGGCTTATTTTTCATGAAATTGCGTTTTGTCGCGACTCTTTCTTCTAGTACTTCTAAATACTAATGACTATATGCCAGTTCCTGATAACTCATAAAAAACAATATAATTTTTTTTTCGTAAATAGTCAGCATGGAACATTTTTCACGATTGACTATCACCTTTATTCACAGATGTCAGTCACTTGAAGCCGTTGGTCCTCCTATATATAATATAATATTTACGCAGATATATTTTCTCAAATATGAAGTATAAAACTCGCCCCAATGATCACCCAAAAATACGGCCAGAGCGAGTTGCTGACTTTTTAAACTATATGAGGATTAAGGATCCCTATCTGTTGGCATCATATAACTCTTTGTATATTACCGCCTCATATCTGAATTTTTAGGTTCAAATATTTTTAAAATAAAAAAATTCGTCTTATGCATACGACACTATATATTATATATAAATATATAATAAAAGGAAAAAAATACCATAAAGAAGCCTAACAAAAATATATTGGCGACATTCCTATTTTATTTATACACTATATATAGGTAAAAGCTTAAAATTGTCTTCTTTTAGACGCGTACCTACCTATATGGAAAGACAGAAAAAATGCGATACAAAAACCAAATTGAGAAGAAATTTAAAAGTCACAAAGTTATATTATGTTTCTTATGTATGTTATATGTACCTCGAGCCGTGTCTACATATTATTATAATAATAATATTATATAAACATGCAATAAATATAAATTGAATGTACAAAGTCGAATAAAAAAAAAGAAAAACAGAAAAGATGAAATTTTCCAAATAAATGTGCGGGTGAGTGTGTGGAAGATAAAGAGGTTGTTGAACGATATATTATAATATAATATAAAGAAATAACAATTTTTTTAGTTCAGAATCAAACTATAACATTTTAAATATAGGCTCGACCGTAAAAAGCTGGTACAAATTTAAAGCCTTCAAAAAATATGGTTAAGCTAAGTTTTTAAATTTATTACATAATTATAGAAAAAAAATTTATTCTAAATAACTTTTAAATTGTTTTAAAGTTATGAATATTGAATACCTAAATCCACTACCGAATTTTAATATTAAATTAAATATTCTCATCCGATATTTATTTTTCCTTGTATATATACATGAGTAGAATACATGACAAACATCTTGTAACAACAACAATACTGTTTGTGTTTTTCTATTTTATTTTCACATACGTTAATAATAATATAATAATATGTGAATGCTGAAAAATAGAAAATATAAAGAAAGCTTTATTTTCATCATATAAAATAATGATGATAATGTATGTTTACAATTTATGAAAAATAACAGATATAAATAAAGGGAAAATAAACGTTTTCACGATAAACGAATATGTAAAGCGAGAGCTTTTTTTATATAAAATATTTATTGGGTGTGTGCGCTGCGTTCACTCTGTTATGCACACGAATGATGATGAGATGATGATGGGTTCCAAAGTTCAGACTTAACTTAATAAAAATTTAGTGGTTTTTTTTATTAATAATATTTGTCTTAAAGGGATATGCTTTACATTTTTATCAGTCACGTACATGGTTTTTTGTTATTTATTGTTTCAAATTTTTCAAAAATCTAAACATATTTTTATATTTTGTGTTCTTGCAATCTGTATTAAAAGGCAAAAGGGCAAGTTGAAAAATCCTTAACACGTGACTTTATTGACATGGAATGTGTTAAATTGGAAAACAAAATAAAAAAAAAAAATTTATGTTACACTATATTTTTTATATGCTCTAAAAAGTAAAAACTAAGTTTTAATAGCTAATAATAAATCTTCCACTTATATGGGTCAGAACCAAATAGTGGGCTCTCGTTATAAAATTTTACTATCATCGACCAGATCAGATAATGAATTCCGTTTTGTATATTAGCAGGCCCGGATTAACCCTAAGGCAAAATAGGCACTAGCCTAGGGCCCGGCGATTTAGGGCCCGGATAGTGTGGATTTTATATATATATTTTTATTTTTCAAAGAAAGCAAACATATCAAAAAATAGGTTGTTCTTAGAATATTTTATAAAAAAAATTGCTGTGCGGTAAAGAATTCATTAGTTTTTATAGTCTAAACTCTAGACCTCTATGTTGATTTTTTTCGTTGTTTAGTAATATTATTTTGAAAGTGACAAGTGTTTTTAAATAGAGATATTTAAGAGTTCGCGTTTAAAAATAATGATGAAAACTTTAGAGAGGATTTTTACTTGTCTTGGTTATCTCGCAGAAGACTTTATTATATAATTTTCAGTATAATAATTTAATCTTAGATTTTAATGAAAAAGAGTTAGTGGTATTATTTATTTATACCAAAACGGCACTGATATAGAAAACTTTATTCGGATGTTCACTTCCTTATTTAAATCTACACCTTTGAGTTACAAGTTACAACAAAACTATTGTAAACGCCTTACTCTCTCTTATTATATTATACAAAAAACATCAACATTCAAAAAGATACAGCATACAGACAATATAATAATAAATTAACATAAGGACTTCGAGATTCTCTAACACATAGTGCAAACATAATCACTCTGACATAAGGATGTACTACTCCTTTGAGACTGTACTCCGTACTCCTCTAAATGCAATCCTAGATAATTTTGTATGAAAATGTACTCTTTTACGGTATTCGCTATTATTCAATTTTGATGAATGAGTCGTTTTTTTTGTATTAGTAACAAAAAATTTCGCTGCGCGGCAATTTTAGCTCATTACTTTCATATTTTTTTACTTAGTTAAAATACCTTAAAAAATCTATTTTCTGCGGGCGTTTATGTTTTGAACTATATTGTGGCTGGGAGAATGTTATCACAGCCAAACAATATACTATTTGCCAGCTATTTTTTAGCTGTATATTGTAGCAGAGAGAGAGAGAGAGAGAGAGAAGAAATTGTTAATTGTTCTCTTGATGCTCTATAGATATCTCTTGCTAATAAATAAGACCACCAAGCCCACCTAAATTAGAATCTAAAATTACAATTAAATATCTACATTTAAATAATTTAGTATGCTTATTGAAAAATCATCATTTTTCATTACGGATAGCCACTAATGTCAGTTGTTGATGTTGTAGTGTTTAGTATTATATCTTTTAAAATGAAAACTCAGTTTTACTTTCGCACTTTGCTCAATTAGCGACGATATTTTATAGTACAAAATATTCAAAAATGTTCTAAACATTTTTAGGGCCCGGATATGATAATCTGCCTAGGGCACGGCATACTGTTAATCCGGCCCTGTGTGAGGATGATCATGAGATTCCACCTTGGGTTTTTTGGAGACTTATTTTATGTTGTTATAAGTATCTAATTTTTGAATAAAAATGTGAACTACTTATAGAGAATATTTTGGTTTGTGTCAGTTTTCTAATGTTAAAATATAGTAAAAGCAGCATCCCAGTTATACTGGGGGCTCTCGGACCAATTTTTTAAATATACTCTGCAAATAATATGTGTTAAAAATTACGCGATCCAAATGAGTGCACTGCTTTGTGTAAAATTATGTGTAAAAAATTACACAGGCAAAATCTGTGTTATATTTACATACATAGTTTGTTTAATTTATAATGCCGCGTTTTGACATCTCCTAATCTTAAAATGTAGGCAACAATCACAAAGACCATAATGAAATGTCGCCAAGGACGCAAACGAGTTTTGTTTTATTACGATTGTGCGGAGTGAAAAAATGAATGCGTTGTTATTTTTTCTAGATATTTTAATGAAGCAGTTCGAGAGAGTAAAATAAATTTTAAAAATTTAGGAACAGGCTAATCGATCAACGAAAAGTGAATATTTTTGCAATATTATGTGGATCCACATCCAGCTATTCACCAGAGGCAGTGGCTCTAGCTTACGCCAGAGCTTTCAAAAATATGATGTTTTTTTACTCCTGTACCGACAAGGATTGCTCTATTTCTAGGCTAACCCGCATCGTCAGTGGAGTTGGATAACACCCTCCAGATATTATTATTATTTATTTATTATATTATTGTTTGCATGTATTATATTGTGAAATTTCATTAAGATTTGGTTAGGATAGTATAAGAAAAGGAGACATGAAAATTGAATATAAGTTTTCAAATATATATCATTCATTTTTAAACATGTCTTCAAAATGTCCGATAAAGTAATAAAGTGACACAGGAAAGGGCAATTTTTTTTTTAATAAAATCCTATAGATGTCGTATTCCGTATACTGTTTCTAGAATATTCTTTAGAATACACACGCATTGTATACCTTATCGCAAAAAAATGTTTGTATAGGTAAATTTCCACAACAAAAAATTCCACACTCTTCAGACACAATTTTGAAATTCAAATTATTTATGCAAAGATAAAAGGTGTATTAAAGATTATTTTTCAATTGTTTATTTAGTCATAAGACATTTTAAGATATAAGAAGCTTTATATTATATAACTTATATATATATATATAATATATGGAAAAGGAACATATAAATTTGTCATGGTATACCGAACACAAAGAAGCTTTATTGTTTTTTTTTTCTCTTTTAACATCCATAACACTTCAAAACCAAAATCAATTTATGATTGAGGTGGTTTTAGGGTATATATATATATAGGACTATAGGAGATATGTATATAAGATGCTTTTATCTAGATATAACATTCCATAATATTCTACCATATATTGAATTTAAATTAAATAATAGGCAAATTATATGGAAAAATGTTTAATTTATTGATTTTTCATTTACGCAGGGCGACGCATTTTCCATTATTTAAAAACACGGAATATTCGTGGTGAAACTGGCCAAGTAGCCTTCGACGATAACGGCGATCGAATGTACGCTGAATATGATGTTATAAATATTCGGGATCATCAAAGGAGAAAAATTGTTGGAAGTTTTCACTACGATGCTGTACGTTATATAATAATACATACAATTTTTTTATAAATATTTTTTTACATCAAATAGAAAATGTTTGAATTGAAAAAAAAATCGTTTTATTTTCTATATAGGAAAAACAAAAAATGCGGTTACGAATAAACGATAGTCAAATTCTTTGGCCGGGAAAACAAAAGAAAATGCCAGAAGGCATTATAATACCAACACATTTGAAAGTTTTAACGGTAGAGGAAAAACCTTTTGTTTACGTTAGAAAGCTATCGGACGACATAACCACTGAACGTTGTAATGATGATGAAATACCTTGTCCACTGTTTAATGCAACTGAAGGTTCAGGTATTGATTTTCGGTTTTACATATTCTTTATAAGTTTTTTATATTTTTTCTAATTTTAGCTAACGAATATTGTTGTAAAGGTTATTGCATAGACTTGCTCAGAGCACTGGCCAATCGGATAAATTTTACATACGATTTGGCATTGTCGCCAGATGGTCAATTTGGTCATTATATATTAAAGAATCAAACAATTAATGATGTTGTGGCACCAGTAAAAAAAGAATGGACCGGATTAATTGGAGAGGTGGTTGGCGAGCGAGCCGATTTAATTGTGGCACCGTTGACCATTAATCCGGAACGAGCAGAGTTTATAGAATTTTCAAAACCATTTAAGTATCAAGGAATAACAATTTTGGAAAAGAAACCCAGTCGATCGAGTACGTTGGTATCCTTTTTACAGCCTTTCAGTAATACACTGTGGATTCTTGTAATGGTTTCAGTCCACGTAGTTGCATTGGTGCTATATTTATTAGATAGGTTTGTCTATTACTATTTTTATCGAATAAATGTTTATTCTCTTTTTCTCTTGTCATCAGATTTTCACCGTTTGGGAGATTCAAACTAACCACAAGCGATAATACCGAAGAGGATGCATTAAATTTAAGTTCGGCAATTTGGTTTGCTTGGGGTGTTCTGTTGAACAGTGGCATTGGTGAAGGTACGCCAAGGAGTTTTTCGGCACGTGTACTTGGTATGGTTTGGGCTGGTTTTGCTATGATTATTGTAGCATCGTACACTGCTAATTTGGCAGCTTTTCTCGTTTTGGAAAGACCAAAAACTAAACTAAGCGGCATCAATGATGCTCGATTAAGAAATACAATGGAAAATTTAACATGTGCCACGGTCAAGGGTTCAGCGGTAGACATGTATTTTAGACGTCAAGTAGAATTGTCAAATATGTACAGAACAATGGAAGCAAACAATTACGATACAGCGGAAAAGGCGATTCAGGATGTAAAAAATGGGTAAGGTATAAAAAAGAAAAATCAGAGAAGTGCGAGAGAAATTAGATTACAATTCGTATATTATGCTCTTTGTACATTGAAATTGCATACTAGAAAGATGCGAGACAAATCGCTCATATTTTGTGACAATTCTCGCATTATTGTCAAAATCACAATCATCATCATCTCATCCTCTACTCCATAGCGTGGAGCATAGGGCATCAACAAATTGCTTCCAGCGCACTCGATTTCTTGCCAGAGCCTTTATTTCGTTGTTCTTTCCTTCGGCTTCGGCTTCCTGCAACATCGTTCGGCGCCACGAAGATTTGGGTCGTCTTCTTCTGCGGGTTCCTTCCAATCAAGCACCGCCCGTGCTATATCATCGCTTGGTCGTCGCAGAGTGTGTCCGATCCAACCCCACTTTCACTTCCTTATTAATACTTTAATACTGAATACCAACTTCGGTTTTCCGCCACAGATCTTGATTGGAGATTACATTCGGGTAGAATATTTTTAAAATGCGTCTCAAACATTTGTTGGAAATCACAATACGGGTCTTTTTTGCGTTAGTGGGCGAAAGTGCAGGTGAACGAACATCATCCAAGCATGACCCTTATTCTATAAAGATCGCCCCTTTCGGCAAAGGCAAAATTTTGTATGATTCTATAAATAATCATCCCCGATAAAAATATGCGAAAGTGCAGGAGAGCGAACATCCTATAAACATGACCCCACCCCTGCTACTCTATAAAGATCCTCCGATAACAAAATATATTACGACTTTCGGGGGAAACGCCCCCTTTCGACATAGGCGGCGTTTAAGTTTGTATGCAAAAGTTTTAAAATGCAATAAATTGATTGAGTCTGTACTGAACTACTGAATGGAAGGGTAAACAAAATAAAAAAAAATTGTATACCGTAAACTTTAGAGAAGAGCACACCGCCCCTTTCAAAATAAAGGGAGGGCTTAACGTGTGTATAAAAAATATCAATAATATAAATTGATTTGTGTTGTGTAGTTTCAAATAAAAGGTCTTGACAAGAGTGTTCTTAGGATTTTAGTCCATGGTTCTTACCCTCAAAAGCGGTCTGGGGGCTAAACGATATACTAACATTTCTTAGAAAAAAAAACAAAACTATTATCTGGTGAATTAGTTTGTTAGTCTGTTTTTTTTTTTTAATTGCTGAGCACGTCGATTTTTTGTTATAAATATTCAAGCTGAAATGCTCTCAATCCGTTATTTATTTCGTCTAAACAGTAGAAGGAATTTCACACACGCTTGGTAATCAGAATCTCTAAAATATGGTGTAGCAATAATTTCCAGCTATTTTAATTTAGAGCATATTTTTCTGAGATTATTTGTGTGCGTTATTATCGTTGATAACGGTGCAGCGAAGCTTCTGGGGTTCCTGAACGCCCTTAATAAATCAAAATGTGGACAGTTTATGCTATAATTCAATCCTATATCTATCATCTGTAGACCTAACAATCTATATATGACCAGGTTTCGTTCATGGGCTCAATTATTGATAATTCTTTTTTACAGTAAATTAATGGCCTTTATTTGGGACTCGTCACGATTAGAATATGAAGCAGCTAAAGATTGTGAATTGGTAACGGCCGGTGAACTATTCGGTCGTAGTGGATATGGCATTGGCTTACAAAAGGGATCACCGTGGACCGATTCTGTAACGTTAGCAATTTTAGAATTTCATGAAAGTAAGTGCTATATAGTTGTGGAAGAATTAAAATTTTGGAAATATAATTACGAATTCTTATAATATATAGGCGGTTTCATGGAGTCATTAGATAAAGAGTGGATTTTACATGGAAATATACAACAGTGTGAACAATTTGAAAAAACTCCAAACACATTGGGATTGAAAAATATGGCTGGCGTATTTATATTAGTCGGAGCGGGCATAGTTGGTGGAATTTGTTTAATTATAATTGAAGTTGTATATAAAAAGCATCAAATCAAAAAACAAAAACGTATGGAAATAGCTAGACATGCTGCCGATAAATGGAGAGGGACAATAGAAGTAGGTTTTCGGGTCTAATTTTGCTCTAAACAAATTTAACTTCGTTCTTTTATAGAAACGAAAAACACTTCGAGCATCCTTAGCCATGCAAAGACAATATAATGTTGGTCTAAATGCAAATCCGGGAACAATTAGTTTTGCAGTAGATAAAAGTCGGTATCCAAAATTAGGACCAAGAGGACCAGAACGAGCTTGGCCAGGTGATACAGACATTCTGCGAAATAGACGTATTGACTTTAAGAAACCACCACCAAGATATTCATCAGCATTTACAACAGACGTGTCACATTTAGTTGTTTAATGTTTCCTATATACTAAATAATAAATATTTATAAAATTAAGGACGAATCGCGAAAGTTTTTGCAATTATTATTAGGTGTAAATATATAAATAAACAAAACCATTTTTTTAGCGGAATGTTTGAGGCTTGATTATTATATTGTTGGCTTAAAATTGCACTACCGTTTTTGGAAGCAAATGTTAAGTTCATATATCTCTGGAATCTGGATATAAACTTAAAGAAAGAATAAAATAAAATATTTAGTAAAACAGTTACAACATAATTTTAGATGTATTTTTTTTACTAAAAATCGTATTTTATTCTTTTTTTATAGTTACGTCAGTATAATACAAGAGTCAATATTTATATTAATGAGTCAATGAACATAAATTCTAATTCAAATTGCTCCTATCCATTCGGTTCGATCATTCTAAATTTTTTATAAGAACAGGCATCAACTAATGAATCGTCCTCAAACATTCAATATAAAAAAAAACAAATGCATTTTTATAATGTTAATATTTTGAAAATATTTATGGTTCTTTAATTTTTAAAATCATATTGCAAAATAGAAAGACTTGCAGAATCCGCAGACAAATTCTAATTGGTTTATTTAATTTTGTATCCATAAATAAAAAATTGGGTAAAACAAGAATTATTTGCAGATATTTTTAGTAAAATTTTTCAAAAACCTGTATCAAGGCACCGACTATATGGGTTGTATACATATT
>JANSTW010057078.1:0-11730 GCA_027564275.1 Diadocidia ferruginosa
AATATCTTTTATTTAATACCATACACCCCCTACCGCTCCCTCAAAACCCCCCCCCCAATTATAAGTTTTTCTGAAATTTTGACCAAACTTTGACTTGGACATCTAGTAAGGATTAGAGGTACCAGAATAAAGAGTCGCGACAATAAATTATTTTCATATTAAAAATAGAAGTACTAGTTGGGGCTTATTTTCGTGGTGAATATTTTTTCCTATACGTTTTGCCATATTATAAAAATATAAGCACATACAATTTTGTACAGAAAACGACAATTTTGAGGCGAATTTTAATTTTATACGCCAAAACGTATAGGAAAAAATATTCACCACGACAATAAGCCCCAGCGACTTTTAATATGAAAATAATTTATTGTCGCGTCTCTTTATGTATAGTACTTCTAGGTCAAATGAGCATTAGCGTGGCTGCGAAAACATATAGAAGCTAAGTTTTTGAAGCCGATTCTAGCTCGCATAGGCTTAAAATGTTCGACTTGCTTCAAACTACTAAAAAAAAATCAGAAAAATCGGATATAATTTAGAGGGTTGCACACAGCGGTTTTAGTTTTGTATGGAAATTTCAATAAAAATGTACTGTAGGTTTATATTCAATAAATTCTAACATAATTAACCAATTGAATTTATCTTTTAAAACGACTATGACGTTAAGTCAATTATAATAGATTTGAGTAAAAAAATAATTTTTGATCGTAGGGAATAATGAAATACCGACTTTAATATATGGGAAAACTGCGGAAATCCACTACTTCAATATAAAAAATTAATGGTTTCCTATGATGTAAAATTATATTTTTTAATCAAATCTAATGACTTAACATCATAATCTTCTTAAAAGATAAATACAATTGGTTAGTTATGTTAGAACTTATTGAACAAAAATCAAAAGTACAAATTTCTACAGTACATTTTTATTGAAATTTCCATACAAAACTAAAACAGCCATGTGCGATCTCTAAAGTATGTTCGATTTTTCTGAAACTTTTTTTTTAGTAGTTTTGAAGCAAGTCAAACATTTTAAGCCTATGCGAGCTAGAAAAAATGGCTGCAATAATGAGCAAACAGAATGTTTTTTACCGGTAGACAGCAATTAATGTGTGTCGGACTCATAGAAATGAGTGTCGGACTCATAGAAATGAGTGTCGGACTCATAGAAATGAGTGTCGGACTCATAGAAAAATTGCATCGAAAGATGAGGGCTCATACGTGCATCAAAGTTACCACCTGCATTGGTATCATTAACTTTTAATGATATATTTGGAGTTTTTATATGTAATTAATTAAAATGCATATTGTATCTATACATGGTAGTTTCATAACTGCCGGGTAATAATTATAAATTATAATTATTTTTTTATAAACTTTATATATTGTGAATTTATCTAAAAAATATGGGTTACACAGCGATGTACAAGTCAGTTTGTTATCTATTAACTTTCTCAGTGGACAGACTAACTTACTCTGTACAACACCACTCTTCTGAGATTTTCGATTCTGTTCTCAGATTTCTTACCAAAGCTTTGGAAGTAAATCATAAGTGTTTAACTTCTAGCAGAATGGGGCTAGAGTCGTCATCTATATTTCGATCATTATTAATGTTTACGAGGTCAGATTATTCGATGCGTTCGATTGTAGCTATCATGACTTCTCGATCATAAATGTATATGTAAATACTACTCGATCCAACCGAGAAGTCAAAATAGCTACATTCGAACGTATCGGAATTTTAATCTCGACTCGATACCGATAATATCGAGTTTCATAACCGGGCTTCAGCTATGCAACTATGTAAAACGTTTCCGAAAGTAGCACAGTGTAAAATTCAATCAAAAATACACTGTGCTACTATCGGATTCAACATACATAGTTACCGCCCAGGTCTCATAAAATCAATTTCAGAAAGCAAATTTACATATCAAAAACACGTGGAAATAAAAGAAATACAAAAAATTACTCAAAGCTTTCTTAAATTAAGTTTTTTCCTTTTATTTATAAAAAGTTGGTTGTACATTGTGTTTTCTCTTTTTTAACTTAACCTTTAAGTTGACGATCAACACACACATCTGATGGAAACGATCTGTAAAAAAAAGATGCTTTTAGAATTGAGTTCTATTAAAGTAAAAAATATTAAAATATTTATAAAAGTTCTCAGTTCAGTTATGGAGTATCATTCACTAAATAATCTGACGTGTAAAATTTCTACATCATTGAATTTTATAAATATTTTCGATAAAATTAGCCAATCGTACACACCTTTTGGTTAAAACAATTGATGACAATTTAAGCTCTCAATAAACATACGCCACCGGCAGCCTTAATACGTTCTTCGGCTTTTTTGGAGAAATGTTTAGCCTTAACAATGATTGGTTGAAGAGGCAAGTGTCCTCGTCCCAACAATTTGTGATAACCCTTTAATGAAAAATTTTGATGTTAGTTTATTTAATTAAATTAATAATAATTTTGGTCTGGCATTTCTTGTCAGTAATAAAAGAAACAACACGGGGATGCAATTTGTACTTTTGCTTTAGACCGCCAGTCGCTAAACTGTTTAATCTCATCATGTAAAAAGAAGAGCATGGAAATAATGTTAAAGTTGTACTTACGAATTGAACTAAATCAACAACTGGAACTTTGGAGTCTTTATCTTTGTCAGCTTTTAATTCAACACGTTTCTTTTCACCAACCAACGACCACAATTTATCCAAATTGATTGTTGGACAGAAGTTGTGATTTCTGTTTAAGTGGAAATTTCTCATACCCAATTTACCAAAATAACCTGGATGGTATTTGTCGAAATTTATTCTATGGTGATGCATACCACCGGCATTACCACGACCACCAGGATGCTTACGATGTTTTCCTAAAATAAATTATAACCTTAAAACTGGCGAGCAAAAAAATTTAACTTTTAAATAACTTACCAATACGACCATGTCCATGACTGACATGTCCTCGCAGTTTCCTGGTCTTCTTTCTCTTTTGATTCGACTGTAGAATAAAATAAAGATTTTATTTACTTTTAGTTCAAAACGTGTTCCACCCATCAACCACAATCAATAAACAAAAACTTAAAAATAGAACTTGTGAAACATCCGCCAATATTTTCCATCATCTAATTTAATCATTTTTAAACACAAAATTTATTTAAACTTGCGTTTAATTGAATCAATACAATTTAATTTAACTATTTTAGCAATTAGTTGGTATTAATATTGTTGGATGATCGGAATATTTTAAGATTTGTAAATTGACTTCGATGCGAATCGACACTCACCATTTTGGAAAAGAAAATGAAAGAGCGATTGCAGTGAAGTTGGCAAAGATTCAGAAATTTTGCTGATTAAATTTGGTTGCCTTAGCAAATAAGCGTGCGAATGTGGTCTATTTAAAAACCCCTACAAGTTTTTTTGTCTTTGATTTGAGAAATTTCAAATTATACTTCTGCAACAAAAAACAAAGTAACTCAAATTAGCGAGCCTAGGATGTATTAGTATAGAAATTTGTTTAATGCGAGTGGACAACTGTGTCGATAAGGTACCAGCCAATCAGCGCATGTTAATTGGTTCCATTTCATATCCAAATTTTTGTTGTAAATTCGAGTAGGCCGCTCGCACTCACTACCATAAAGACTCGTTACTTCTGCCTATACCGAGCCTAGATGTATTAGTAGAAGTTTGTTTATTGCGAGTGGACAACTGTGTCGATATTTTAAGTACCAGCCAATCAGCGCTTGTTATTGGTACCATTTCATATACAAATTGTTGTTGTAAATTCGAGTTGGCCACTCGCACCATGAAGACTCGCTATTAAAAACGATACAGTATTTTTCAAAAAAAACCTGTGTGCTTAATAAAACATCTCCACTTGCTATTTTCATTTATTTAGCTTAAAAATAAATCAAACCTACCCCACACAACAAAATATTATCATTTAAATTAATTTTACTCCGCATCTCTAATTCTATAATATATTTGTACATAACACCTATATATACAATTTAAAAAAATTTAAATAAAAAAATCACCTCGATGATATAAAGTTAAACAAAAAAAAAGCATTTTTCAATCGCACATATAGATGTAGGCTCCGTTGGTGGGATGAAAAAGTTTACATTAGCCTTATAACATTGTATCATATATATCGTTCATATGCATAAAAAGAATCAACATATTATATGTACGTAAATTTAACGACATCATGTCAAAAAATCAAAACAAAATAGAAAAAAATCATCCCCCACATATAATAATAATATATATAAACAGAAACAATGTAACAAAATAAAAAAAATATAGAAACGACGACCAAAAAGTACCATAGTGAAAAAAAATTGGAAAAAAAATCCCAAATATTTTTACGGTAAATTACACGAAACCCTAAACATCATGAATATGGAAATTTGATTGCTTTTGGAGTTTGCGGAAGTTTGTTTCAATTATTTAAGGGTGCAGCAATACATTTCTTCCACCACTACCACTGGCTATATATTAATATTATTTTGGTTTTTTTCACATTCGTTGTTGGTGATTTGATTTCAACAGTTTGATGGATGACCGTGTATAATAACATCTAAATTAAAATATTTTGTTTAACTATTTATTATAATATATTTTGTATTTATAAATGGAGGCTCTATATATAATAAGATTTACATAATGGTAAATTAATTTTTAAATGGTAATTATAATGGAGCCATAACAATTTATATACATAATATTAAATTAGTTGAGATTTTGGTATTATGTAAATATATTATAATATATAGTGATTTAATTTTGTATATGAATAAAATGAAAATAAATCTGTTGACTTTATAAAATAAATTTAGTAGACTTAAAACTAAGATCTTTGGTAATAAAAATAAAGAAAATAGGATCTACAGGTATATCTTCAGTGTTCTTTATATAGTGTACATCTAGCCTTACTGATTACCAAAAAAAAATGGCTAGTGCGAGTTACTGACAACACACTCTACCTTTGATATCAATGAAAACCATGGTATTAGATATAAAAAATGATAAAATGATCCCTGCTACCTTCGCTTTGGACTTTGGAGTAAAGACACGATGATGATGATATTATCTTCACTTAAAGTCAAAAAATATTGAACAAATCTTGATCATCCTTTATTTCTTTATCATATATCATAATATGTAGTGTACATTTTTGATTTTATGCACTTAAGATAAAAAGATCCTACTTAACTTTTTAATTTTCTATTTTCAAAATTTTTAATACATAAAAAGATCCTAATGTATTAAACATTTCCTAAAAAATAATGTATTTTGTTATAATTAATTTTGTAAATTGTATGCTTTGTATAGATCATTTCTATAGTCAGGCCAACTCTCTTTTCTTATAATATATGAAATTATATAACTTAAAATATTAAAAAATTATTTATATATATAAAAAATAATGTGAAAACTTACAAAATATTATTATTACTGATGTCACTGTCCCAATGTAATCTTATAAATTTAAAACTGGTTTCTTATTATAATACTCCAATTTAAATTAAAAACTATTATTGTTGTCATAAAATTAATTTCAAAATTAGAATCCACAATTTTTTGCTGAACAGAACTTTATTAAAAAAAATATATACAAATTCTCATAAATATTCACTTCATACATATAAAAAATTACTAATAATAACCACTTGAACGAATTTTTTCGTTTTTAATTTAAATCACAACAAAACAACCCTTATATTTATTTTTATAATGAAATTTTCTTCACCCTTAATTGTATTTGGATGCAGACGAGACGTTCTGCGTATATATACGCATAGACGAGACACGCAGTAAAAGTCGAGCATATAAAATTGTGTATACGTAAATTTTACCGGCAACAATATTTTCTGAAAAAACGCGTGCTTTTCCTTTTTTCCTCTAACTGAACTATACTTTTCCTCCGATCAAACCGTTATGACCGACGTAAGAACGTCGACTGATTGTCGATTTGATATTTTACTTTTTACTTACATAATAATGTACTAAATGTAGTATAACATTTTCCTATATGTACATTACATTGAAGCGAGTAACATGCTGATAACTAAAAATGAAAAATAAAACACAGATTTAATGTTATATGTCACATCTATATATGATGAGAAATTATATACACGCATTGAAACATCCGATATACACAACAAATAATAATGTTACATTGGTTTGGTGTAAAAAAAATCTCTTATCACTTTTTTGTGAAATAAAGTTAGTTGACTTGCGTAAAATATATAAATATAACATATATTTCAGAGGGGTAAAATGTCAGAGAGAATTTAGACAATATTTCAAATGCTACCCTTAGCGATGTTACATATAGTATATCTGTATATTATATTGTATATAAAGGGGATGTTACTATACCAAAATTTAATATGGTTAAATGTGAGCAAAAGCGACAATTGTCCGACAAAAGGGCGGGTTTCCTCTTTATATTATATAGTAAGTTGCAGAAACCATATGTATATTAAATATTTTTGACACACGTTTTATCAGATTTAAGAATTTTTATAATTAAAAAAAAATTAAGAAAATATGAAATTATTAAAATTATTTAAAAAAAAATGTACATTAAATTTAAAAATTTAAATAAAATTTCATATAAATTCAAAGAAATTATTATACACTCGTTTTCGGTCATTTAAAGGTGTCAATTAAATAATTAATAAAACATATTTTTGTTTATGGTATAAATCTTCTCGTAAATTTACTTATCCTTGCTTTTTTATATCTAGATAATTCCTTCATCAGCACGTGAATAGTCAAATCTCTAAAAACCTATTTTTGAGATATTTTGATTTTATCATTATTTATCTTAATTTAAACCAGCATTAGAAAATTTAGATATACTCTCTAGTAATTGCTAAAGTTATCCAACAACAATTTATTGAATATATATTGTTTTGGTTTTTAATTAAATTTTTTCTAGCTCGAGAGCTAAAACAGCAAAATTTTAAAAAATGGCACCTCAAAATATTGAAAATTCCATACAAAACTAAAACCGTCGTGTGCGACCTCTAAATAATGTTCAATTTTTCTGAAACTTTTTTTTTTAGTTTTGAAGCAAATCGAAGATTTTAAGTCTATGCGAGCTAGGATCGGCTTAACAAATTTACGGACAGAATCATTTAACGTGTAATATACCTGTTACCTTATATGAGTAACGAAAACCTAAGGCTGTTGCTTATGCGGACGACCTTGTTGTCTTGATGCCTAGATTTTTCCTATCCACCATTAGTGATATTATGGGGAAAGCGTAGCAGCTTGTTGACAGATGGGCTATCAAATGCGGACTATCTGTCAAAATAATAAATAAATAAGACTAATCTGGTACTATTTAGTTACTGCAAAATCGAAAATTTCTGAGTGGCTGCCTCCAAGATTAGTTCAAATGTTCCATATTGGCTATTATATTTTTAATGCAAATTAAAACGAACAGTGGATCGTTTCACGTATATAAAGTATATACACTTGCCTTATACGAGTAACGAAAACTTAAGGCTGTTGCTTATGCGGACGACCTTATTGTCCTGATGCCTAGATCCTGCCTATACACCATTAGGGATATTATGGAAGGGCTTTGTTGTTTGTTGACAGATATCTGTCAACCCCAGTAAGTAATTTGGTACTTTTTACAACAAAAACAAAAATTCCTGGGTGGCTGCCCAGATATTAAGTGGTTTTACACTGACTTTAAGCCCCAACCCCAAAACTAAGCTTCTGAGCTTAATTCTTTATTATAAGCTTATAACTGGAAGTCGAACGTTAAAGAAGGGGCTAGGAAGGTAAACGTTGCCCTCTACTCGGCCAAGAAAACTTTTGGCAAAACTTGTGATATTCGTCCAAAAGTGATCTTGTGGATTTACACGGCTATTGTAAAACTAATTCTCGACTATGGACTGGTATAGTGACCAAATGTAGACATAAGCAGTAACCGTAAGATACTTGACAAGGTTCAACGTAGTTTTAAGTTTTATGTTGTTAAGTTTTACTAGAACACTGTACGCCATCTGAATCCTTGCCGTCAAACTAAGATCTTCCTCGGTACGATATCTGAGAAAACAAGCAAACGCAAGAAATGTAAAGATGTGGTTAGGATCATCACCGGTCATAACGCCCTAATGTGGATGTTTGTAGATATTCCTTTAGAGGACGAAGAGACGGCGACACACGTACTTTGCGAATGTCCCGCTTTTTGTAGTACAAGGCAAAATATTTTTGATAGCTAAAAGGGCTTTCATATATAAAAAATAACAAGGTGCTAGCTTTCTTTTAAAAGACTGGCTGCTTAACAGGTTAAATAATACAAAGACGATAATGTACGAGTGCCCGTTTTTACATAGTACTTATGACCCTCTAATAAAAACATGGTCCCTATATTAGAACTGAATAAAAATGTTCGTACCAAACTTCCAACTAGAGAGCAGTGGGCTGATAGCAACCCACTGAGAGAATTCGACTTGTGATTTTTACTAATGGTCAATATATCAGAATCAATTAGACGTCCAAACTTAGCGAGCGTCTTTTAAACAGAAGTTGTAATTTTGGTGGCATGTAGACGATTAAGGAAATGTGAGGCTCACTTTGACATTTTAGTGATTGTCGTATATACAGTCAATCTGCTTTTCTTGTTCTAACCTCTTTGAATATCTCTTCTAAACTGGTTAAGCAATGCCATGTAAAAACTTTCAATTATTGGGGATCTGTATGATGTTACTCAATGGTCTCATCCCATGGTAGTGATCTAGCTTGAGAAGTTCCTTATTCCTTAAACTTAATAAGGGAAAGCGTTAAATCCCATATCGGACTTAAGGTAGAATAGAACTATTACTTGTCGTGAGGCCAGGAAGATCTGGCCTTTATACAAACAAAACAGAACAGACGCACTTGTGTCTCTGTCTCTTTCGAATATTGCAATTCTCTCTGGACACTCGGACATCGACGTCCATGTGGCCAGATCGGGCATCCCACATAACGTACTGTGTCACAACTCTTGTGTTGTGGACGAACCGTAGACAATTGAACACTTTCTTTGTGATTGCTCGCTTTTTGCAGGGCTAGACATCTTTTTCTATGAAAAAACGTACTTAATGACTTAGCTCAGTTAGCTGTCACGGATATCCGGGATCTGCTGAGTTTCTTCAATTCCACAAGGTAAATTTAATTACTTATACTTTTATTTGGTATACAAGGTTCACGTGGTATTAAAACATTTTTTGCTAATTGTGGTTTACTTGGCCTTGCTATGGACCTGCAACCAACCACCCATATAATAAGAATAGCAGGAATGTTTAGATCTATTTAAAAGCTATGATAATTCAAAAAAAAATCTTCAGCTGAAACATATTTTCTTTTCCAACTTAATTATGTTTGGAATGTTGTTTTCTTGGATTTTTTTTAACAATCTTACATTTGAAAAACAATTTCCATCACTTAAATTCTATAAGTATTTGGTCCGGTTCAACCAAAAAATGTTCATAATATTTTCTCCCCATGAAAATACTTCAAGTTACCTGAATTGAAACGCGATTGATGTAAAAATATAAAGGGAAATTATTTATATATGTACAATTTTCCAAGTATATAGCCTCAGGTATAGTTTTGCGAAAAGAATAAATATAATTTGTATTTTCAAAAGAATTTCCCAACTGGACAATAAGATTTTCATTTTATTATAAATTCATCAAAATATGTATCTTAGGATTTAAATGTTGGGTTGGTATGTAAAAATTTATATAGGAATAAATATTTTATTTATTTCTTTTTCAGGATAAAGTTATACAGGTTATATTTTTAAAAAAATATAAGAATGTCTATATTCGACTTAATAAAAGTGTCTGACTAATGGAATGAAAAATATTTTCTATTATACATTTGTGTAACTATGGCAAAATATTACTGGAGTGGACAAAGAGAATTTAACGAGATTTAAATTAAAATTCTTTTCAAAAATTTCCATTGAGAAATCATGTAATAAATGAAGATTTAAATATATAGGACACTCAATGATTGTTCATTTTGTCATATTTTATTTAGGATAATCAAATATATTTGTTGAAATTGAAAAAAAAATAGAAATATTCTTTTTAGTTATTTCTTATTTAAAACATATTCAATTCAATATTAATTTTATTTTATATTATTAAACTGATTTTGCCCTATAAACTAAATTAAAAGAGATATTCTATAAATAACTGAGGAAAATTACCCTATATATTTTTTAAATGTGATGCCCCAATTAATATTTTCCCACATGAAAACTGACGATTAAATGTGAATCAATTTGTCATATCTCCTGTACATATTGTGACATATAAGTTATGCTGATGCTGAAGCTGACCCACATTTACATAATTTACAGATTGAATGTTATGTCCATGCTTATATAATATATATAGTCAAATTAGACATGATATTAATTATGACGAATTTTAAATCTTGCGTGAGAACTATTAACGAATTATTTTTAAATATGTTGAAATTATTTTATACTGCTTTATAGTTTAATAAAATCATCGCAAAAAAATTTTAAAGGATATTAATAAATTAATTTCAAATAAAATATACTAAGAGCTACCTACATACATCATTTTAATCCTGCAATTAATAAATAATCATAATTTAATCTGTTTAATTTTCCCAAACATTTTCCTATACATTTTTTAATGAAATTATTTACAACGAAAAATAAATAACCCAAAGTTCACTTTTTATTGACATTAAAGATTTATTTATTTATTTTTTTCCATCAAAACAACATTTTAGAAATGTGACTATATATGTACCAGGAGAGATACTTTCGATTCGCCATACATATATTCTGTAATTATAATATTGTGTAATGAATGAACCTATATGGACCTTTAAAATATTTATATATCATTTGTACCAAAATATAGAATATTATTTCATTTTCCCATATAAATTTCTACAATCGAATAAATTACACTAGATATTATATATATACATGCGATTCCACCCTATTCTAAACAATCAACCCGAATCTACCCTTACTATTATAGGAAGCAAAAAAACACCAACGTTATAAAATATTTTGGTCGGAATATTATTATATAATGCAGAGTAGGTTAGGTACGCATAAATATAGCAAGGAAAATATTGTGTTGTATCGTCTTAATCTATTTCTAACCAGATCATAACGCTCCTGATCAGTATCAATTTGATAAATGGTAAATTTGATTATCTATATTATTCTCCGCAAATATATAAAATATACAGAAACCGTGTTTTTTGTGTGGAGTATAAATTATCATTTAATCCAATTTATATGACTTTGAAGATGAAGTTAATATTTTTAAATGTAATTGTATTGTATAATATTATGTTTTGTGTGAAATGATTATAATGTACATACATAGTGTGTGCGGTGTGACGCAAACGTAAATTTTATCAAAAATCTAGTTTTATATAATAAAAATAATAGCAAAAGTTTGCCAGAACAATTTATAATGATTTTTATTATTATTTTAATCCATTAGGTACATGCTGGTGGGATAGAAAAATAGCTTTTAAATAGTTCAGGAAAATCTCAATTTTTTAAAGTTTATCTAGAATTCATTATTTCTTGAACTGACTTCCATATTATTATTCGAGTTTAATTATCTAATATATCATCATCATCATCTCATCCTCTACTCCATAGCGTGGGAGCATAGGGCATCAACAAATTGCTTCCAACGCACTC
>JANSTW010057089.1:0-11730 GCA_027564275.1 Diadocidia ferruginosa
AAAAAAGTAGTTTTTTGGTCCGCTTCTAAAATTTTAAAAAATGCACATACGAGGTATTGAACTTCAACCCTCGATTTTTAATATTTGAAATTAAATAACTAAACATAAATAAAAAAGAAGTTTGGTTAATTAAAATCTTTATTCACAATCACACAAAAAAAATTAAGAAAAAATCATCAAAATGTCTAGTAAGAATACTGTCTCTTATTAAGCAACACTCAGCAATATATTTGTAAAATTTCTTTATGTGAAATATAATATTCCTTAGACTAAAGATTTTATTTGGTTCTAGAGTCATTTTTATTTTAAAAATAAAAGCTTTAGTCTAATGTATTTTGTATTTCATACAAAGAAATGTTAAAATATTTTGCTGATCGTTGCTAAAAAAACAATATTCTTACAAGAAAAGATATTGTTTTTAATATTTTAGTGTAATTATGAATAAAAACATAATTTTTTTATTTGTATTATCAATTACAATAACTTGTTTGTTTAATTTATTTATTTTCTTATATTATTTATAGAATTAACTAAATATTTAATAGTTTTGTAACAAATAATTTTTTGGACAAAGAAAAATAAAGGGTTAATAAATTTTAAAAAGTCAAGAATATAAAAATCACATATTTTTTTCATTCAATTTACCCAAAAACACAAAATAAATTACTCCTTAATTATATAAGGCGCATAAAAATGCTTCCTAAAAAAAATATTGTATAAAACCCTTGTTCAAATCTTTAAACCTATATGCAATCCGCAGAGGTATACTAATTATTATGTCTTATTAAATTATATTACACCCTTTTTGGATAACATATCATATTTGTATATGCCACACATCCTTTCCGCATTCATTAATAACAATCAAAATACCTTACAACGAACAAAAAAAATCAAAAGACTAAAAACGACGAACCTCTTGAATTTTTTTTTTTCATCTTCAACAAATATTCTATACTGCATGTCAATTTAACCCGTTAAAATAAATATTAAACACATGTTAAACCTTTTAATGTTAGGAAAAAGGCTTCGTTTACCATAAGGATAATATTTTTTTTTAAGAATATATAAATGATTTACAATAATATTATATTAATATAATAATAATTAATAAATTGAGCCTAAAAGAATTTTTTTCTGGAATATGCACAAAAAAATGAAAAACAGATAAAAGATTATAATAAAATTATATTGCATAGCATCGAATGACATAAGGTTTAATTGAAAAATAATATGTTTCTTTTGTGATTCTTGGATCTTTGGCTTTTGAAGTGCCCACTACCACAATTTCGTACACAAAAAAAAACCTTAAGAGAGGTAAACTTTTATCGTATAGAAAAGTTAAAAAAGGCGGAGTTGGCGGAACATTATATACTTGTATATAAAATGTTTATATATAAACACACTAGTACAGGTACTGTGAGCGATATACTTATACAATTTTATATAGAAACACGAAGTGTACAAGTGTGTGGAAAATACGATCGAACAGATCAACATTGCACAGGTTGTTTGAATTGTGCAAACGCAAGATCAACCGTCGTTTTTATATATATTAAACCCTATATACGTATATAGTTCGGTTGCTTTTAAACAACGATCAATAGAGTACCTCTTTATATTGGATGATGATCATATATACCTGTACATTTTTCCGATTGTGTCTTACCTTATAACAATATTGAAACGAGAGGAGACTATATAGTGATCGCGTTTTACAGGGAAAAAACAACTTAATTCAAAACAAAAACAAAAAGACTGTGGTGTGTGCGTTGTTGATTCGATCGGTTTTTATGATTTTTTTAGAAGGTCATGGTTAGATACTGGTCGATCTTAACGGACAGTATACATAAAGACGTTGTAAAGATTGGGTCATCTTTTTTGCGTTCGTTCCCATCTAAGAAATTGTTATTTGATTTTCTTTGAATTTCGTACAATTTAAAAATCAATCGTCGTGAGTTTTTGAATTAAATTCAATATTGTGAAAATTTCAATCGATTAAATTTGCAAATTTAAGAATTTTTAACAATTTTTATACTTTTGATTAAAATTGTGCAAATTTATTCCGGTATTAAAATTGTGCAAATTTTTTCCTGTATTAAAAACAAAAATAAATATGATTTAGTGAATTAAAAAAAAAATTACAAGTGACTTAACAAATCAATTAGTATGTTTTAAGAAAATCTTAACTTTATAGAAGAATTTAAGAAAAACAGATTATTTTAAAATGGAAACTTGTGTACTATTGCCACAAGAGTTCTCTTTAGTTGCCACAGCACCGGGTAGCCGAAATTCTGGTGAACCAATTGTGTCGGTGTGGACAACAAATCGGATTAAACAGGGAGCTTTCTATTATCCCTTTCAAGGAACAGTTCGAATCGATAAATTAGACATATTCTCGTACATTGATGAAGAAGATGTAAGTATTTTACAAAAAAAAACAAACAACTTAAATAACTATTAAAAACCAAAGTCACATCAACGTGATTAAATATGCGTGAAACCATAAAGAGTTGAGAATCATCTTAAGTACATAACTTAAACAATTAATCGCCACCAACCAAGTAATCATCTCATGAATATTTGATTATGCAATTAAATACCATGTAGCTTTACTCGTTTTTTGTATTTTTCCAAAAATCAGTAGGGTGTGAAAAGTAAGTCTCCCATGACGATGGGAAAAACTTAAAGAAAAACGTTAAGAAATTGTTTTAACGTCTTTTTGCTCAATTTGTTGGCCATATAATTTTATTCATATATGCACTTAATATAATAATAATAAGAAAAGATAAGGGTTGGATGTTCAACTTACCGGAAAAGAAACCACATTTTGTTTTCTTCAAATACTGACCTTCTTGTAAAATAATATAAATATGCGTTAAGTGTGGGAATTATTCTTTCTGCAGGTTAATAAAATTCACTTGTTACATATAAACATTTTACATAAATTGAAAGGATGAGTTGATTGCGTAATTAAAATATACGCACAACTTGTTGCATTTTAAACATTACATATTATCCGTAACGCATATAAAACATTGTAACAGGTATTTTTATTCGGAGGGTGAAAATTCCTTATATAGTTAACAGGTAAAAAAAAACGTTTGAAAAATATTGAAGCGCATATACGATGATGAGGGTTTCAGCTGAATAAATTCTGTGAGAACTGCGAGGGAAAAACGATTTTTTTTTTGTAACGATATCCTTAAAAAATATTTATTTCTACCCTTATATTTATTATTGATGGGTATTATATAAAAATAATTAGTTTTATATGTTACAAAATGCGCCTATAATATGCTTTATAAATTCCACATAATGACAACTAAAAATATTTTGACTTCTTTCTGTCAAATAAATTTGACAAATCATTTTGTCTGAAGAAATTCGATACTTAATCTTTAAATAATTGATATCTTTGTATGGAAAAAAACATATCGAAATGATTAATGTTTTAAGAAAAATGTCAATATTTTGATATCATGATATTGGGGAAAAGGACATGCTGCAGATTGATGTCATCAAGTTGCGTACTTATTTTATGATAAATCATTTTATCGTTATGTGTTGGAGAAATTTTGAGGTTCGTCGCCTAAATCTTTCGTATTTTTAAGATTGTTTTAGTTTTATTGTAAAAAAATCGATATATAAATTGCATGTTTTTGTTATTAAAAAGATTAAATTCTTCTTAGATTTGTTTGTATCAAAAATTATTTGTTCATTATATAAGAAATTTTTAGGTTCGTCACCTAAATCTTTCGTATTTTCGAAATTTGAATAACTCCAGCGACTGTGTGTTTTATTTTTTTTTTATTTTTTTTTATGATAAATTAGCAATATTATCACTTTTCCAAAAAGTCAAAACTTGACATTTTAGCTTGAGTATCTTCAATGATAATATGATATAGATTAAGTATGGCAATCTCAGTAAATGTAGAAAAATTTACAAATCTGCCCTAATTCGGTAGAGTTGCGAATAATCGGATACTCATGAATACATAGAACGATTTTTTATTTATCTAGGTGTCTTCTATTACCTCTTAAAATATGTTCGTATATCCGCGGGACTTCCTATATAAGGAAAATTTTGAGGTTCGTCCCCTAAATCTTTCGTATATTTTAAGATCGTTTTAATTTTATTGTTAAAAATCGATATATAAATTGCAAAAATGTTGTTAAAAAGATTAAATGTTTCTTACATATTTTTTTGTATCAACAATTATTTGATCGTTAAATAGGAAACAATTTGAGGTTCGTCACCTAAATCTTTCGTATATTTTAAGAGTATTTGATATAGTAATTTGTAAAAAAATGGATAATAATTGCATGATTTAAAAAATAAAATTATTCTTACATTTTTTGTATCATAAAGCTGATCGGGTAAATTGAGATTATTATTTAAAAATAAATTACATAATCGATTTTTGATTGAAATCGTATAAATATAGGTTCGTTCTCTACAAAAAATCCTTCGTATAATGATTTGTTCAATTTTTTGAATAATAAAAAAGTACCGAATTTTCTACAATTATACGAAAAACTTGTTGTAGACAACGAACCTCTTTTGTGATTTTCTATAAAAAATCTATTATGTTTTTTTAAAATAATAATTTAAATCTTGTCAGATTTTTTTAAAATTGGAAAATTGAAGATTTAAATTATAATTTTTATTTAAACGTAAACTAATTTAAATTTTTAAAGTAAATATTTTTAAATCTAAATTTTTAGATACAAATACTACAGTTTTGAACATGACAACTAAAGACAAAACGCCCAAAAGATTTGTATTGTTTGTGTTTTTGCTAAAAACCGAAAAAATTTCCATCTAAATTTTTTATAAACATTGCGATGGGTGAAATTTTGTCTGCATTGTCAGTTTTAGAATTATAAAAATAAAAAAAATCTTTTTAAAGCTTTTGAGCTTTACGTCTTTGGATGTTATGTCATGTCAACCTACAGTTTTATATTAAATAAATTAATCATTATACAATATTGTGGAAAGTAATCATTTTGATAAAAATTTCAAAATATTTCTGTACTCGTCAAAATGGTTGCTTTTAGCAAATTTAAACATTACAATTCAATTAAAAATCTATTGTTTAAATAAACATGAAGTGATATCTGCGTGGCAAAAGGAAATATATTTAAAACAAAAACATTTCCTCTTTGTAACAATAACATCTCATTTAAATTGACCATTTGTGTGCTCATAAAATGGTAAATCATGGTAACCGCATTGATGTGAAGAGTGCAATATTTACTTTATTTTTTTTTTGTACATGCGGGTATCGTCCCGTATAATAAATAATTTAAAGAAAAAGTGTTGAAATGGACACAGCATTGGTGTCTTACTCTATAATAAATTATGTAAATGCAATTTTATTGTCACTTATACTTTACATCACAAAGAGAAAACTCTATGATTTTGCCAATAAATTATCTATTGCGTCTATTCTACTAAATATTTAGAAGTGAATATGATATCCGACTGCTATATACCACTAGAAAATGTACTAGAAAATTCAAACTCACTTGGATCCGATACTGAATAAAATAGTTGAATTGGCGCATATAAGTGTTATTAGGTTTAAATGATTTAAAAAAAAATTAAGATATTTTAATTTCTTTAAGAATTTTTCCAATTTTGTATCCACATTGGGGGTGATAAGATTTTATAATTTAAATAGAATTTTCTTATAAATTTATTTTTAGTAGATATATAGCAACTACGTATCTATATGTTTTTTAATTTAAAAATGCAAAAAGATTTAATTAAAAAAAACTAAACTAGATCATTTTTAAAACAAAATTATATTTATTGAAAAAATTAATGAAACTTACAGAAAAAATAAAGAAAAGATATACAAAGCCCGATCGCTGATGAATTTTATGAAAGAAACGAATTTGAACATCGCTGTTTAACTCATATTTCCAAAAAAAAAATTACAATATATAAAGATTAATTCTGACATAAATATTTTTATATTAATAGAAACAACTATAAAAACTAAATTTGGACCAAAAAAAAAATAATTAAAAAATCTAATAGTTTTTGTGATTTTTATTTTATGATAAAAAAAACCATAAAGCTCTGCGCATATACAACAAAAAAATCATATTAAAAATAATTTAGAAAAAAAAACTTCGATTAGGTAGCTTAGATATGCGCGCATTCAAATTTAAATATGTAGGTACTATGAAATTCTATATACAATAATATGTAGATAGATGATGTTGTTCTTTTTATTTGATGATTTTTTTTCCATAAATTATAACGCATGCTTTTTTCATATGCGTATATATATCTAATAATAATCAACATCTCGGCAACAAAAAAGGCGAAAAAAATTGATAAATTACCAAATGGAAGCAGCAACAACATCATCATCATCGAACCTATATAAAATAAAGTAATTTTAAATAGTTTTTTTCTTGTATTTTTATATAAGCCGAACAATGACCAATTGATTTTCATCTATATAATTATAAAAATCTTTTTTCGGAATCATTTTTCTCCATTAATTTTTCATCATTTTTTTTTTGTGTGTTGAACTTGTTCTGTATTATTATAAAAATATAATAAAGAGAAGTCATGAATGAATTTTTAAGCATGTATAAAGTAATACAAAAAAAACTATGTATGTTAGGTGGTTAAAAAAATTATTCGATGAAGCTAGTGCACACACGATCGATACTTTTAATAATAATAATAATATAACATTACTGAAAATAATCTCTACAACCACAAAAAACAACAAATTTCAAGAAAATATAATTCTAACCAAAAAACACTCTACATATATGTACATTAAAGCTTTAAATAACAACAAGAAAATAAACAAAGAAATAAACATGGAAAAAAATCCTATTATTTTTCATGAACTTCTCGCTGCTTAAAATATATCCAACTTTACAATTATTTAACAAATAACGGAGCGACGCTTACAAACATATATAAAGAGAAAGAAGGCACGCGCCACACAAGTTACTATAATAATACAAAAAATAAATACAAAGCATTGTTAAGTCACGACCTAATCAAGTGGAAAGGAAAAAAATATAACAATTTTTATATATTTTTATAAATTTATTATTATTAGGTGCAAATTTTGCTCATTCTATATATATATATGTATATATAGCTGTTGTTGCAATATAATATTTACCTTTTTAGTTTAGAGCCAGCTATAGCTCCTCAAATTGAAGCAAAAAGACCAAAACAATTTACCGTAAATATATTCCAATTTTCAAATATATAGAACAAATACAATATTTTTGAAAAGCTATTAATTTTCAAATAGTTTTGCTTTTATTTACTTTACAGCTTTTGATAAATTATTAATATTTATATATAAGATCGAAGATGAAAAATCTTCTGAAATGTATACCAGAGATTGGATCTTCAATCTTCATAATTTGAAATATAAAATATCATCAATAATTTATTTAAATACATAAATAAATAAAATATTTTGACAAATGGTATGAATTTGCATGTCTATTACAAAGATTTATGTGCCCTAGAAAGAAATAATAAAAAGAAATTGTATTGCAATGTTTTATCACTAAAGTCCTTTTTTGTTAATTTTTTTCTTAATTTATCTGTAATTTTGGATTGTAAATTTATTTATAAAGCTTTTGTAAAATGAAAGACTTTTCTCATTTTTTTTTAAATTTTAAATTACAATTTTAATAAGTTTTCAGTATATGATCCTGATGATGAGTCATGACTATAAGAACAGTTTTTTTTTTAAATAATTTAAAGTCTATGAATAACAAAAAAAAAAACTTCTAAAAAATTTTTCATTTTCTTTTAAGTAATAAACTTCTATGGATGTTTTCCTTACGAATTTTCATTTTTAGTAGCAGATTTTAATTCATTATAAAATTTTCGGTTATAATACATTTAAACCTTTAAAATGCAAAAATACTTAAAATTAAATTAAAAATTATCTAAATTTCAAATCTATATTTAATTTAACATTGACTTTTATTATGCATCGATTATGTTACTTCCAAAGTGAACAATTTGTGCAATGCACTTATGAAATTTGCAATGTGTAACAAGAATTTATAATATTTCATGTTTTTTTTCTAACTATAATAGGTAATATCATCGGCAAATTATTTATATATAGAGAAAGTTTTTAATTTACTTTTCTTTATTATTACTATATATAAAACATTTTTAAGATTATGCTCGCGATGAAAAAATGCGATCTTATAGCTTATTAATAATAATATGACAAGACTTGTGTAATAACATTTTTTTTTTCATACAAAGTTCATTCACACGAACATTATATAAATATAAAAAGCGTCAATTATTTTAAACCTTGACGCGTTTTTTCTTATATATATATGCGCTTCGCCATATTATAGCAACTCTTTTAAAGAATTTAATTTAACAAATTGAAAATAATTATGCAAAAAGATAAGAAAAATTAAGAAGTTTAAGATCAATGGCACTTGTATTTTTTTTTAGTTATAGAGATAATTGTATACAATATTAATATTATTTTTAAGTGTTTAAATTAATACGATAGTTGTTTAATTTGATTTAATTATATAATAAATAGGTGCTGTTGTTTATTTTTCTATCAAAAATGATTTAAAGGTTATAAAGTTAGTACAAGACTCTCAAAATTGAACAAAACACATAATTAAAGAAAATTGTATAGCAACAACTTTATACGTAGGACCTACTGAAAAAGAGATATTTAAAAAAAAATTGCGAAAAAAATCATTTTTTTTTAATTTGTTAAATTTACAAGCCTGTGAATTGCCATATCTCGTAATCGGAGCTATTTTTCACCATTTTTCAAGATGGCGGCTAAAGCAGCCATATTCAAAGATCCCAAATTTGAATTTTTAATGTCTATGGGAACCTATCAGATTCCAAAAAAAAGTATTTTCGCATCTTTTGCAACTTTTAAAGGCTTATTTCTTGTACTATGATAATATTTATATCAGTGGGTCCCTGGAAAAAATTGTATCGTCCAAAAGCTTATTTTAAAGAAAATCGATTAAAAGTTGTTATTTTAAATAAGCAGCTATACATTTTTTTATTTGTAACAGTGTTATAATTTCGTCAAATTGGCTCAGACTTGTTAAATCCAGATAATCGATCAGCGCTCAAATCAAATATTTTTTTGATCGAATCAAATCTGATCGAATTAAAACAAAAATATTATTGATCGAATCAAAATATGATCGAATCAAAATTTTGATTCGCTTAATTTTGATTCGATCAGTTTTGGATTCGATCAAATCAATTTTTTTGATCGAATTTAAAATCAGACAAAATCAAATTTTGATCGACTCAAAATATTTTTCAAAAATGATTCGATCTAAATTTTTCTGATTTTGATTCGATCAGATTTTGATATTATCAAATTTTGGCTTGATCAAAAAATAGTTTCTTGATCGAATCAATTTTTGATTTCATTTCTGATTTGAAAATTTAAAATTAAAAATTGATGAAAAATTTGATATTTTACCGGAAGCCTAATTTGGATAATATAAAAATGAATTTTACTCAATATAAACATACGATAGATGGACACTGGGAATTCACTTACAATTGCACTTACAATCTTTTTCCACAGACTCACTAATATTAATTTGGTGAGTGCCTGCAAAAAATCGATAAAATCAGATAATAATTATAATAATAATTTATGAAATTAGAAACAAATTGTTGATGTCAAAAAAAACAAAAAATTAATTTATTTATTAGTTTGTTTAATGATCTTCAAAATATGATCACTATATTCTTTAAACAATTATGCAGAATTGTGGCATTTTGCTCTCAAATACTCAACAGTCTAACAAAAAAAAAATATTATTTAAAATTAAATTTTTAATAAATTAAATTAAGTGATCACTGATCAATGATCATATTATACCTTAATGTGATCGAGGTAAATTTTTAATGTTTTTCTCTATAAAAAAAGAAAAAATTGTTTTTCTCTATATTATATACAAATTAATCAATATCAATATAATTATGTATGTCGAAAAAAAGTAAAATTATAAATATAATTGTTTACTAAAATGGCCTAATTTTAATAATATCAAATTTATTCAAATATGATCATATAGATTTGTATGCTCTATTTTCACAGTAATTAGTACTTATACGATATATCTCACATGACAATCGTGGTGACCAGAAGAAAGTTTTTCTCTTTTACACGCATTAACCCTTGATTGATCTTTAAGATTATAATTAATTTTTTTAGTCTATCTGGATCATATATACATATACTAAACTATCATTCATAGATAATTAGAAAAATCGCTATCTACAATTTATTGTATGCGCGATCATGATCGCATATATGTATAATAAAAGATCCATTAAAGATTATACAACACAAATATGTATATCACGACCATTATTATAATTAGTCTTCTACTGTGCGCTGCACCGCACATATAAGTATAAAATTCAAAAGTTCATTATTAAGTATTTTTACCATACCCGAGCATAAAAACATAAAACCCAATATGTATAAATTATTATTAATGATGACCGGATATAGTAAAAAAAAATTATATACAAATTAAAAGCTTTATTGCTTTATACGCTCGCCTGTATATTCAAAGGAGTACAACAGAATAAATCTATAGATGAACAAAATTATGATAGTGGATAAAAAACGCACAAAATATAAAAACTCATCTATATAAATTGACATTACTAGCATTGCTGGCTCTGGTAAAGAGAGATTTAACTCCTCGACTGCCGCCACAATATTATCCATCCATCCGTTTATTCAAGCATATTATATAGTGGTCTGTTACAAGCTACACAAAAAAAACGACTTAAAGCTCTATAATAGTTTTGCCGTTATAAGCCAGCATTTATATTTATAAACTATCGCGTATATTGTGTTGTGTGTACAGAGGAGATAAAACACGATCTTTTTTTATTTAAAAAAATCATTTATTTTGTTGTTGTTTATGGATTTATTTATATACATTTTATATATAGATAAACTTGACTGGTTTATTATTAATACTCTTCGCATATTTACCTCCATCCATTTCATACTTATGTACAATATATATAGCAAATACCTGATCGATGGATCTGAAGTCATTTTTTTTTGTTCATTCTTTCTTTTCAATTGCTCATATAGATGGAAAAAAAATTATAGAAAATCATGAATGAAATTATTTTAATAACACAAAACGTATACCTATATATTCTGTATAGCTTTTTGTAAATCGATAATGTGTTGATCTACAAGGTGGTTAAATCATATATAGAAATTGTTGCTTTTTTATAATAGATGCAAGCACTTATTTATATAGCGATGCATGTATAGCAATGACTTTTAAAATTTATTAAATTGACCCTTGGTAGATACAAGTATTTATATTGATATCGGGATAACATAACAAATAAAACTGCCAGTATGTTTTCATAATTAACTTTATTTTTCCTCTTTTTTATTGAGTATATAATTGTATAATGTTTCAACAATTGAAAAACTCACAAAATTTTATATAACAAAAAATTGAAAATATTAAGATCAAAAATCAAAAATAATTCAGACAATTAAAATTGTAATTAATATATTTTTAAAGAAATTACAAATATCTAAATCTCATTGACACACAAATTTGCGAATAAATGGAATCGCTCTACTACTCATTTACCCAAGTTTATAAAATATTTTTAATAAAATAACCAAACAATGAAATTTAACTTTAAAAAAT
>JANSTW010057100.1:0-11729 GCA_027564275.1 Diadocidia ferruginosa
AAAGAAAGATTAAATTCGTCTTAAAGAAAAAAAATGCTTTGATTGAGTTTTCCTTTTGTTTAAGCGATTGTTTTAATCTTCTGCCTTAAATTATCCTCTATTCAAAAAAAAACTCCGAAAAAAATTTAACAATATTATTTTAGAATATTTCTTTATGTTTGGCTAACAGCTAATAAATAATTTTTAAACCAGTTTTTTATTGTAATGTTAACCCAAAAAAATTAAATAATAATAACAAAAATAAAGCACCCTTATTCTTATCTTGTATATTTT
Organism: Diadocidia ferruginosa; assembly: GCA_027564275.1. Classification (NCBI taxonomy): domain Eukaryota; kingdom Metazoa; phylum Arthropoda; class Insecta; order Diptera; family Diadocidiidae; genus Diadocidia; species Diadocidia ferruginosa. The sequence goes on from JANSTW010057100.1 coordinate 274, forward strand.
TTTTTTACAAAAAAGCAATAGAAATGTATACAATTTCTAATTTCCGGCTTAAATTTTTATTGTTTTTATATTAAGTTTTAATAACCTCATATATATTTGAGTAAATAAACTTTCAGTTCATTTAGTAAAATTTAACAAAAATTTAATTTCAGTTTTTTTGTTTATTTATTAAATATTTTTTATATACAATTCTTTGATTTTTTGTAGTGAGCAGAGTAATACAAAAAAAATGTATATTAATTATACATTTAAGAGGAAATTTTAGTATTAATATTATGTCATTTGTCTTAAATACGTTTGTCTTTTTAAATCGTAAAAAAATATATTTTTTGTCAAATTTCTGTATGATCTTTTTTTTCTTGTCACATTGACTAACAAAGTTTTTGCTTATGGCTTTTGTTCTAAAATTGCATAACATTTTATAAACCACTTCACTATCGATTTTTTTTAACACTTTTAATGTCAAATCAGTAAAAAACTTTTCTTTTTTTTTTCTAATTTTTGCCACTTGAAAAAATTAAATTTCGGTTTTCAATGCATTCATTTTTCAAAAAAAAATATCACATTGCATAGTGATATCGATATTGAAAAGATGATAAATTTATCAACTTTGTCTTTGTCGATTGCTGAAAATCTTTAGACATTTCTTTTCAAAGTCATCTAAAAATGTACACTTTCTGTTTATTAAATAAATTATTATATGAGCAGAAAAAAGCTCATATATAAAATTAAGTGCTTTTTTTGGACCCACATTTTGTCTTCATAAAAGAAAGTTTTTGTTTTATTATATGTTTCACGTAATATGATTATTTCTTTATATATTTCTCTAATTTACTTTATACTAATTAGTTCTTTTTTATTGATTTTAGCAAACTTCCCATTTTTTCCAACTACATTTTAAAATCCTTTTTTGGTCATTAGTTATATTTTTTTATTTAAAACCGCACATAACTTTTTTTTTCATTTATTTGGTTTTTCACTTTTTTATTTTCTCTTTAATTTTGTATCTTTTTCGATTAAAAAAATTGTTAAACATATGTATGTTTATGACGTCTGTTTATTTAATTGATTTACTCGGGTTATGTCAAATACAAAAAAAATTGAAAATTGCAAAATAACAGCACTTGAAGTAAAATTAGTTTCATTTTTTTTAGACCAATTTTTACTTCAATTCATAATTTGTCAAATTTATTTAAGGACATGGAACAAATAATAAAAACTTTTGATATTTCTTATTTTCCATGAAAAAGTTCCTACAATTAATTAAACTATAGTTTAATGTTTGTTAGTCGAAAGTTGTATTAAACTACTAAACTACTTCCAATGTTTTTTTTATTAGTTTATAAATTTTAAGAAAAATGTGGAAAGAGTGAAACAGTTTTGTATTTTTAGGAATTAAAAATTTGTTTTAGTTTTTGGCAATTTACTCCGCTTTGGCATTTTGTTGGCTTTTTTTACATTTTTTACGTATAGCATGAATTTTATATCTTTTGATTTTTGTTTTTTAAAAGCAGTTGTGATTATATTTATACGTTAAATTTTGCTTTTCCTGTTAATTTAATTTATTTTAGTTGAAACTTGGCTTTGTTATTCCGTCTGTTCGATTTTTCTTTAAATTAACGTTTCTTTCATTAACCTTTTTTTTTGTAACGAGACGCGAACACCTGAAAAGCTCAAGATTTTAGAATTGCTCAATTAACTTGTAAGTATTTATTAAAAAATTTAGTTTTGTAATATAACAATGTTTAATAAAAACATGTTTTTAAACGTTTCACTGCCTACTTTTTGAGTTTAGGAAAAAATTGTAATCATTTGGTTATTTTTAAAGTGTGATTATATTGCGCTTTATAAATTTACAAATTATTATAGATAATTTATTGAAATTTATGAAAGACATCCTAAACGATTTTTTTTATTTCAGGATATTTTTCTGGTTTTAATTTTTAATAAAACACATTTTTAATATTTTTTTTGGTTATATTATTTTTTTATACGTTTTTTTAGATGCTGTGAAATGAACTCAACAATAAATGTGTCGAAGGAAATTAGCAAATCTATGTCCTCATATACAATTTCTAGTTGTAACAGTGATGAGCCGATAGCATCGACTTCGTCGTCTTTAGCAGGTTTGTATTTATAGTATATCGATTATTTAAATTTCAATTATTAATTTATATATTTGCACTTTATATGCGTTTCTAGGCAAGTTTAATGTTTGTATAGCTGTATTAAATTTACTCAATGTAAGCCGTTAATATATTTTTTGTTAACGGAACTTAAAATCTTGCTTTAAAAACTGTTTTTTTAAGTTTGTAATAGCGTTTAACGGTTTGACCGTCATCGTCATGTTTATTTAAGACAGTTATATTAATATAAAAGTTGATTAATTGTAGAGAGCAAACGAAGAAACTTTTTTGATATTATATAATAAATTAAAATAACAGTAAACAGATCTTGACGTTTTATTAAAATGTTAAATTAAAGTGTTTATAGTTGTAGCAATAAATATGTAATTAAAAGTAAAACATAATAAACAAAATTATAAAAATAAAAATATTTGTTTAAAAGATTTAATTTTTTTTTAAATTAAAATTATATTACATCAAATAGTCTTTTGGAATTCTTTAAACATAATATAATATTTTTGTGTGTAGAAACATTAAAGTACAGACATAACCAGTTAGTATAAAAATCATTATGAATTATTTTTTATTTAAACGGAAACACAAATTTTTAGGATTGTGTATAGTAATATGTAAGCTGTAAATTTTTTTTAATACTTTTCACTTTTAATAAATTTTCTAAAAAAAATTGGTTTTATTAATCACTCGTTTATAAACTTTCTGTTTTTTGTTGAACATATTTTTTCTGTATATTGCGTATAAATGTAATTTTTTTAATATAAAATATAGATCGTCTCAAATCACTTTGCGCACTTTTTAAAAGTTTATTTTTATGTATCATAATTTATTTGCTCTTTTCGAGCACTTTGTAAAATTTTTTGTTTATTTGAACTGTACTAAATTAATCATAAAAGTATATTCATATATTTTGTGTTTCGTACAATTATTTACTTTGTTGATTCATAGGAATTGTCAAGTATTTAAAATTTTTTAATAAATTTTATGCTTTTTAATTAGAACTACCGAATCATTTGGAACTGGTTTTTGATTTTACTTTGATTTTACATTAATTAATTTTTTTTCTGAATAATATATCAAGTAAAAAATAGGCAATTGTTATATGTTTTTTGATATTTTTGAATATAGTTTATAGTTTAAAACTTCTTTACTAGATTATTTGTAGCTAAATTAATTTTAAATTGTGACTTTTATCTTTAATGTTTTAATTTTTAAACTATAACAAAAATTGGAATTAAATGCAATTTATAAAGGATTTATTGAAAAGTAATAAGAACAGTAAATAATTTTTACTCAACAACTAATGTTTTGTAGGAGTTTTTATTTAATTATATGACTCGATATTTTTAAATTAGATTTTTAGTATAAATTGGTCAAAATTTTGTGTTTAATATTAATTTCTATCATTTTTAATAAATTTTTCAAATGTGTGAATTTTTTGACTGTTATCCTTATTCAGACGAACCATTAAAATTGAAGCATGAACGGAAATGTTCATCTGATGATGGAATACATTATGTTGACGATGATGATGGTGTTGAATTTGCTCTTGATGCACGTCAATTAAATCAAGTTCATGAGGAATTGGAAAAACTGAATATTGCCACAGATGTGATTAATAGTCTTGAGCTACAATTAGGTGAATTTTAATTTTTTATTATTATAATTATATGTTTTAATTAAAAAGTGTTTAGATGAATCTCGGATGCATTTTGGCCAAATACATGCTAAATGGCAGCATCGACTTGAAGAAATGGCAAAAAAATATGGAAATGCTATTCAAAGAAGTCGTTCTTACTATGAAGCACTTACCGAGGTTTTTTTTCTTTATTTTTATTATATTCTTTATATTCTTAGTTAATTTATATACAATATTCATTAAAAAACAAAAAAATTTTTTGTTACCTTATTTACGTTATTTTACATTTATTTTTAGAAATAATTTATTATAATTTACATTCTATGTTTGGTTTTAATTTCTTTATTATTTAGGAACAAGAGTTATTAAGTGAAACTCAGGAAGCTACTAGTCGCTTTCAGAAAAGCAATACAAGGCTGCAAATTGCTAAGGATCAAGTTCGGTTTACACAAGAAAGCCTTAGCCGACAAAAAATTGTCGAGCCAGATTGTCTAGAGGTTTATTTTTATAATATATGTTGATATGTTTTAAATAATTTAAAATGGAATTGATGTCTCATTTTTATTGAATAATATTATTTTAACATTTATATAATTATTGATAATATTAACAATCTAAGCGAAAATTTAGTTAACACCTTTCATATTATGCTGTAATAAAAAAGGCTCTTATTTTTTGTGTTTTTATTTTTTTTTACGTTTTGCTATAATTTTAACTGGTCAGTTATATATTTATAGGAGTTAAATCGACACATCCAACGAGTTAGTGAAGCAGAACAAGAACGTCAACTGGCAGAGGATCAGCATCGTTCTATCTCGCAGCGATTGTTAGTCGTTACAACGCGAATTCGCCATCTTGAAAAAGAATGCTCAAAGTCGATTAAAAAAAGTCGCTATTATTTTGCTCAACGAGAAGAATTTCGGCGTGTAATGGATCATCAAAAAGAAATGATTCGTTGTTTGGAAGTAGAAGTCAGTTTTTAATATATTTTTGTTAGCTATACTAGAATTATATTTTATTAAACTTTAGGTAAAACAAAAGAAAAGCGATTACACTACATCGTTAACTAACCTTGAAACGATTTCAAATTCTATTCATGAAGAACGAAGTGTATGTTAATTTTAGTTTAGAGAATAAAATAGAAGTTAATCTTAGCATACCTTTAATTAATTAGAAATATATTTTCTTGATAAGCGTGAATACTAGGTACAAAATTATTTGCTTGTTTTACTATGCAATTTTTATTTTGTTTATAAATATTTGGTTTAGCTATCGAGTATGCGACGAATAAATGGCGGCGGGATTAGTTGCAGCGCAAGTAGTAGTGCCATTGGTACTTAATTCTGGCTAGAACTTAATAGTTTCTTCATTTTTTGCTGCTAATTTAAGATGTTAATAATTTTTGCTGGTTTTGGCTGCAATAGCTTCTTTACGAGTTGATGAAACTAATTACAAAGAGATTTAAAACTCGGTAATCGGAATGTTCTACTTAAGGATCTACAAAATTTTCTTTAAGGCAAATTTTAGAAAAAAAAAATTAAAGACGTGTTCTGTATTTGTAGTTAAAATTTTTAACTTTATTTAATTCAGCTTAAACAGAACATAGATGTATTTTTTTCAGTTGTTTAATGCTTTTTTTTCATTTTTCATTTTCATTTTTGTTTTTTATTTTGTTTTTATATTAACTAAAATTTATGGAAAACTAAACGCATTTTGTCCTTTCCTTGTCGTTTTTTTTTTGTCTTGATTCTCTTATATCTCTACCATAAAAACAAACTAAAAGTGCCTTAGATTTTTTTTTTGTTTTATATGTTCTATTTTTATTATAATATTCATTACATAAAAATTGGCACAACAATGTGATGATGTTACCTAAAGATTTGTAAAAATATTTTGTATATTATCTTTTCTTTACATAAAAGCATAAAATTTTTTGGTAAATATTTATAATCTTCAAACTGTTTTATTAATTTGGCTTGTTTGCGTTTAGTGTCTTACTAAATTGTTAAACAATTTCTTTTGTACTATTTTTTGTAGGGTACTATTAACAACTATGGTATCTTTTAAATTCCTATGGAAGAAAGGTTAACAGAGTTTTTTTATCTTTCTATTTAGAAATTGCTCAATTTTTTTATTTTTTAGGAAATGTTTTAACTAAAAAGTGTTAACGTTACGAAAAGTATTTTTCTAGCTAAAATTTATACAATAAAACGTTCTAATGCACATCTTAATGAATTATATTTTTTATGTTAGAAAGCGGTTTGAAGATTAACTGGGTCTATACCCTTAATTTCTTTTTGAATCTCTAATTGGCTAGAAAGGAGTTAAATAGAATCTGATGGTTTTTGCTGGTTTCCTGTTTTGTATGTATGTATTTGATGTAAGAATTAAAATTTCACCTTAACTGGTTTTTGTCGATTACTAAATTTTATAAAATAAATTCGATAAATAGCACATTCTGTTCCATTATATAAGTTTTAAAAATACAATATTTAAACCTGTCTTTCGGATACCAAAACGGAAAAATGTTTTAAATATTTCCAAAAAGTATTGTTTTTTTAAACATAAAAAAATTAATCTTTAAAACTATGAATAATTTCAAAAATTGAATCATTTGTTAATAAGTTTACCAAATATAGACGATTACGATTTTTTAAATTAAAATAAAAAATTTTATCTATTTGAAACATGTGATAAACGTTTTTCTTTAAACTTAGCATAAATCCAAAGATCATTTTTAGGGTTAAAGTGTTTAATAAAACCTTAATTAAAGTTCTTTGTTTATTATTTCTTTATCATATCGCTAAGCATAAAAATATAATTAACGATTAAGATAGAACTTTGGGTGAAATTTCTCTAAGTCTGATTTGCCTATAGTTAAAGTTAAAGATATGTTTATATGTGTGGATTATAAATCGTGATTGAAAATCCACTTTAAAATATAAAAAAAAAAAGTTTATAGAAAAAAGCCGGATAATTCTGATTTGCAATTAAATTGGAAGACAAAAAACTCTTTATCAATTTTCATTCAGAAATCATTGTTTTTTGAATCTTTTTCTTCTTAATTTTATACCATCACTTGTTTTTATTCGTATATTTGAACATTTTGTCATCGTTTAATAATATAAAATTTATAAGTTGAATAATATACATTTACAGAAACATCTCTAACAAGTTATGTAATCATTACTTACGTCATAACAAACTGTCCCTTAAAATGAATTAGAAATCACAAAATATTTAAATTGCTTTTGAAAAAAAAGCCTGGAAATATTCTTAAAAGAAATACGTTGAAAATCAAAAAGCATTTATTAAAACAAACATTTTCGACATCGTAACTTTGAATTAAGTTGGAATTTGTCCTCGCGTATTTTTCAAATTACAATATTCAAAAAGCATTTTTTTTAATTTTTTTGCTTCACATATTTTTCATAATTAGTTAATACTATTAATTTATTATAAATAACCGATGTTTCTCTAAATTATTGTTTTTCTTTAGTGAATTTTTAGTATATATACGGATTATTCTGACCACGTTACACGTAGCAGTATATATGAAGCGTTCTAATTCAAAATTTATTAAACATTTTAAATAATCAATAATGAAAATATAAAAACAACAAATGCGAAATTAACATTTTTTTTGTATCAAAGTTTAAATTAAAAAGTACTCGTTCAAAGGAATCCATATCTTTATCCTATTTTCCTGCGTTGGATAAGAATATGACATAATATCTTAGTTTTCAGCAAAAAAAATAAGCAAACTAGCTAAAAAAGCAAATACCTAAAAGAAATAAAAGCCCAATAAATTTGCCAGACTTTCTAAGTTATAAATATATAACAAAGTCAAAAAACGAATATTTGTTATACAAAATTTTTTGAATAAAGTACTATTTTACTACAAATTGAGTTGAGCCTTTTGGATCAATTGATTGACTATTTGTAATTTTGCAACGATTTGAATATAAAATTTAACACTAAAACTCTTACAATTAATTAAACTCCATTAAAAAAACATAAAACTGCAATAACCACTTTAAGATAAAAAAATCCTTTGGCATAAAATGAGTTTTTAAATAGAGTAATCATTTTAAAAAAGTTTTTTTGTGAAAGTGTAACGCACTGTGTTTATAAATAAAAAATCTTCGAATTCATAAAACTTTTAAAGTAACATTCGTTAATAAATTTTCGAAAATGTTTCATTGCTTGTGATAATGAATAAACTGAATTATTTGTCATAGTTCTACAAAGATGTTTTGTCCTAATTACATATAATCATAAAAATTTCTTTTAAAATTAAACAATTATTAAATAAAAACTTTTGTTATAACACTATATGAAATTACAATTATGAAAAAAATTTTTGCCAAGAGCAGAAAAAACAAAATTTTTTAAACAAAAATAAATGGATTTTTTTCTCCATAGAAAACAAGGATTATAAAAATCATCACAATATAACTTTCTAAAAAATGCAGACTTGTAATAATAAATCTAAAAACAGAGATTTGCTATAATTGATAATTGCCAAATTTTTTTTCTATAATATCAAAATTTTCTAAAGATAATTATTATTCCAAACCAGCAATTGGCTCTTCAAATTCTGGCATTGCTAGCCTAACTCCTGATTGTTCTTCTAAGGGTGCAAAAAAGTATAATGGCATCGTTCTGTATAAAACGTCTCTAGCATCTTCACGACCCAACTCTTCAAGAATTGAGCATAAGCGCCCAATAGAGGCTTGTTCAGGACATTGCAGTGCCCATTCAGCTAATAATTGATCTGTGCGAGATAAAGATTGCCCAGTAGAGTCAACTTCCGGAACTTGGTCGGCTAGGTTCAATTTTACAGCTAAAATACTCCAATCGCGACCCATTGCGTCAGGTGGATCAAGCAAAGCCGCCAGCTCACACCTTGATGCCAGAGGCAATTGTGAGACACTAACGTCTACACCAAGCGTCAAAGCTGCTGCTGTTTCTCGTGAACCAAAACATACCTAAAATAACAAATATTAAAACAAATAAAAATGTTAAGATAAAAAGTTATATTTGGAATAAAAATTTTTAATAAATTAAAATCTAATATATTTCTAAGACTCAAAATGCCTTTAACCCAATTAACAAGTTTTTACCACATCAGTAAAAAATTCTTCCTCGCCGTCACTATTACGAATCTGTAAAGATTCGCGTTGCTGCATTGCCATTATAACTTCAGGTGGAAAAATTGCCGGATTAGCGCGATGTTCATTTAAATGCTTCGGTGAAAGAAAATGTCGTTCAATACAAATACCAGGCGCAACTTCACTGGCTGTCTGTTCAACAAGATTGGCAATATCTTCAAGAAAGTAGATACACGATGCAGCCATTTCTGTTGGACCTCTTACCTAAACAGAAACAAGTTAATTAATATCGACATGTCCGTTCTAATTCTTTTTTAAACAACTATAATATATTTGATACAATTTTTTAAACTAATACTAGTTACATAATTAGATTATTTCTAAAATTAATTTCTTTAATAAACCTAACCTGCACTTCTACAGCATCACCAATAAGCCTTATTAAAGCTTGCATTTGTCCAGAGCACATTTTGCTTGTACCACACCATTGAGTTAGCTCAGCATCCATTGGATCTTGAAAATCGCGCATACTTCGCCGCAAAGCAACCTGAATGCGTGGAAATGTACTTTGTAACGACTTTTCCATACCACGTTGCGGAACAATGCGCATTCCACCGTAGACAAAGTTCAATGTTGGTAGCCATATATCTGTTGGTGGTTCCGCGCAAATAAATGCTGGAAATTCAAAACTTCCGGCGTCCGCAGCAACAGCAGCAGTAGTGAGATCATCAACCAATGTACACAACTAAAATTTGTAATATCATAATTATGTTGCAACTAAATGCCAGAATCGCTTTTCTATTAAAATAATTCTAGTAACTAAGCAAATTTACTTTTTACTTTTATTATAAAAAGCAATAACATATTACCTGTAATGTGTCAAGAATCCTTAACAAATCAGAAGCCTCAACAATTTCCGGAAAAATAGAAGAAAAATCAACCGCTGAATAGCACCCATTAGCTGGACAGTTTTCAAGAAATTGGGCAGATAAAATGCGTCCAATTACATGAGTGCCTAGCCATTCCGGTGTCATAATGACATAATCAAGCTCAGAGGTTTCATCTCGCAAATAAACAACCTAAAAGCATAATTTAAGTTTTTGATTTTAAAATGTCTTCAACTTTTTTTTTAAGCTCAATGTTTAAAGATTTTTAAAATTACTTCTCCAACAAGCTGAAGTTGTTGAACCAATTGTCTACAATGAGAATCAGTTGCAAGAGGATTAATATCATTTCGTATAACATTTGTAAAATGAGGCCATGTAATTACAGGAAAATTTGCGTAGCGCTTTCTTAATTGTGCCAAATATGCAATACACACGTCCAATAGCATAAGTGGTCTTTGTAGGCGCTTAAATTAAACATAAATGAATATTACAATAGAAACAAAAACAACAAATTTTTGAATGAAAAAATTAATTTTAAACGTTAAAGTTTTAATTAAGATTTACCTAAAAAATATTTTGCAAAGATGGAGTTATATTTTTCATTGTTTCGTTTTATTATTAAATTTACATTATGCTCTCAGGCTTTTAAATAAATACACATTAAAAGAATTTGTTTTTTTTCCTTAATAAAATTATTTCATTCTAGTTTAAAAATTTATTGAAGCTAAAATAAACTTACATTAACAATAGAATCGCGTGAAGTTTGCAAATAATTTCGAAGTGCACGCATTCCTGCACAATTTAAATTGTGTGCGTCTAGGAACAAAAAACAATCGTAAATATCAAAATGAGTTTCAAAGCGTAGTTTAACAGTCTTCATCATTGCATCTGCATCCGAATTTGTAAATAATTCATCGCCAGATTGTGCCAAATTAGATGCATTAGGAAAAAGTGCTGAAGTGGCGCAAGTTCCCACTACAATAACCTTTGAACGTCGTGACACAACTCCACAATGACCAATAGGTTCGCTAGGAGTAACACGACCTTTAAGGAAATTCATCCAATAAAGTACTTGTTTATATTGAACTTCAGTAGGATCAGTTGCTTTAATTACAACAATATGAATACAGTCAGTATTTCCTACAAAATGGTCATAAGCAATGTGGTACGGTTCATAGCCACCAAATTCCCATATTGAAAATTCTCCGCAAGCTAAAAAAATATTAAAGATAGTAAAAAACACAACAAATTGTATGAAAGCGTTTTTATAAAAATAATATAAATAAATTATAGACTAGTTTAGTTTCATCAGCTGTTTCATAAAAGAAATAAAATTTTAACAATCAATCAAAAACATCATATTCTAAAAACATTTACAAATAATGTAAAATAAACCTGGAAAATTGACGTTTTGTACGTCAATGCCGCAAGTATAATTTTCGTGAAGCGGTTTTTTATAATTAATAGGAACGGATAAGTGAAGATGCCGTCCAGCAGAATCAACCCCAGAATCAGCTGATGTTGATGAAACGGCAGATGAAGTTGATGATGCTGAACATGACACAGCTGATGATGATGCGCCACATCCACCCAATCCATCATCAGAAACGCGTTTAGATGAAGAAAAATTTGATGTAGATGCAGTGGAAGGTGATGGCAAACAATGTGAATTCAT
>JANSTW010057111.1:0-11728 GCA_027564275.1 Diadocidia ferruginosa
ATAGAAATGAGAGAAATGAGAAATGAGCGACTCAGCAAACATGCGCAATATATTACCTTTACAGTCATAATACCATGTATTTTGGTCATATAAGGGTTAAAATATAAGAGAAATTGAGGATTGTACGTAAAAAAATCGCAAAAGTATGCAGCCATTATTTTTAGTGCGCATATTTTTGACACTTTTAAATTTTGTCGCATTGTTTACGCATTTAAACATATGGCGCGTCTTTTTTGTTTTTGTTTGGAGTTTTGAAATAAAACAAAATTATTGCGTAGTGATCTTATTTATAAAATATTATTTTGAAATTAAACAAGTCGAGGAAAGCTAAAGCTGAGTGAAAGGATAATGTTCTAGGCGATTAAACAATTTAATCATGCCAATAAATGTTGACTTCAAACAACCATCGACCTCAGTTAGGCTAATTTCCAAAAAGCCTGCAACTACGACGCAGCTGGATCCTGTCGGTGTTATCAACATTCTGGGAGATAGTGAGCATTTGGAACCTATAAAAATACTTGTGCTACTTGTAGAATTCATTTATTTTTTCTTATCACAGATCCCAATTTGCTACAGATTAATGATGGAGCCGGTCCATCGAAGAGAAAATCAAACGAAGCTCTTGCATCAAAATCGAAAAAAATATTTATTGAGGACAATTCATCTATGGATGATGATTATTTTAATGACATTGTAATCGATTCATCATTTAACGAACCAATTCCCAGCAACATTCAATCCACATCAATTCTGAATAAAGCAATAACCGACAATGTGGAGGTTGGCTGTGATGATTCCGACGATGATATGTTTGAGGCCATCGATTTTCAATACTTCAAAACCCAATTTACACAAAAACAGAACAATTATGTCGAACAAAATCTTTCCCAATTCTTCGAACAAACACAATTTGATCAAATTTTGAATAGGTTACCGGAAAGGGTGGCTCCGAATAAATTAAATTTAACACAAATCTTCAACGACGACATGGATGAAAATTCATTTACTACTACAGAACCTCAAGTAGAAACGGCAAATCTGCAGTCTAGTCAATTATTCTTAAAACAAATTAAAGACACGATAGTTGTTGGACATAATGATGTCAGCACCGCCGTTACCGATCAATGCAAAGTATTCAAAAGTAACAATAATGCCTCGGTTTACATTCAACTGCAGCGTACGATGCAAGGCGAAAACGAGGATAATCTAAATGATGACAATTTTCTTGACTCCGACCTATCCCAAGCCTATAAATCTTCTCAATATCGTCGTGAAATTGAGGCAGAATTCGACAAATGCGAGAGATCAATTTGCAACATTGATGGATTCCGGGAACAATTAGAGGTTGACGACGCATTGTGTGGAATTGAAGAGATTAATTGGACTACAAATTTTGTTGAACATTCTCCTGTACGAGTAAATGAGACCAGGAATGAAGCGAAGCCTTCGGTTCTAACAACATCCACTTCGATTATACGACAACGACTAAGTGAGATGCCTCGAAAAGTTCTTCATCCAAAACAAGGCGATACATCGAATCAAATAACCTCTACATTAAATTTAGTACCAAAACCCGCTGTTATGGCCGCTAGTTCATCGAAATTCTGTTTGATGGGACCATTTTTTGGATTGCCAAATAAAATTAAAAGACTTATTAAAGATTTTAAGGGAATTTCTGAACTCTATGGTAATTTGAAGTAGATATCTTAAGCTACGGCTTCCATGCAAACGTATACGTCTGCATGGATGCCGTAGCTTTATAGTCTTAATTTGAAAAAAAATCAATATGGCGCTGTTTTAAAAAGGGTTGGGTGATGTCAAGTAAATGGTCTTGACAAGGGCTTCAATTTTAGTTCTTAGGGTTTAAGAGTATCGTTCTCCCTTTAGCTCCAGACTGGCAAATCCTCCTGGTGTCTATAGGGAGAATGATTGGCTTAAACCCTTTAAACTAAAATTGTAGCTCTTGACAAGTTCGTTCATTTGATATCACACAACTTCTATAAATACGGTAAAATTTCGTAAGTAATTAATATTAATTATAATTAGGGGTTGGGCACAAAAGAGAGTGTAGATTCTCCCAAATTTCTTTTCTTTATGTGAGAATAAGGATTTGACCTCGAATTTGGTATAAATTATATCTACTATCATTTAAGAAAAACATTCCGTGTAGATGGAAGGGGCAAAAATCTGTTTTTCATATATTTATTCGTAGGAGCAGGCGGGCCGAGATACAACCGCAACCCCCTGCTTTGTGTTAAATTTTCTTAGCACCCCCTTTGTAATAACTTTTTTTTTATTACCATACACCTTTTACCCCACTCGCACAAAAGATCAGTTTTTCTGAAATTTTTGAACAAACTTTGACCCGCTCCCCCGTCCAAACAGGGGGAGAGCGTCAAAAGTTATAGTGGTTTTCGAAGTCTGGGGGAAGGCCGTTAGGGCCTGCGGGGCCATATGCCATAAAGGGTAGTTTAGCCAAGAATTTTTACAAAGACAACTTAATTAGAGTCCCACCCCCAGCTCCTTGATCGTCTAATATTCCAGAGAACGTAAACACGAAGAACAGTAAAACTCAAATATATTGGAAAGCCTTCTTGCCTTTGGTCTAAGAAACAATATATTACAGATAGTTGTGTCCTTTACTCCTAGATGCGAGGCTTTCACTCCTCTATTTAATCGTCATCATCGTGTCCTTTACTCCAAAGCGAAGGAGCATAGAGACCATTTTACCTTTCTTTCTATCTGATACCATGGTTTTAATTGACGACTATATACAAGGTGGGGTGTTGTCAGCAACTCGCACTAGCCATATTTTTTGGTGATCAGTGGGGCGCATTTTACACTATATGAGTAACCCTATCTGTTGGTATCATACACCTCTTGAACACAAAGTCATGACGCTACTCACTGCTTCATGCTAACTATACTTCCATTTAATGCAGCGCCATATTAATAATTTTAATTATTTCTATTTTGTAAATGTCGCTTCATTCAAGAAATTATGTGATTGTTAAAATATTTCCAGACTGGCAAAAAGAATGTCTTACGCTGCCCGCCATCAATTTGCGCAGTAATCTCATCTATGCACTGCCCACAAGCGGAGGCAAGACGTTAGTGGCCGAAATACTAATATTACGGGAGATAATTTGTCGTCGTAAAAATTGTATCTTCATTTTGCCGTACGTTTCCATTGTCCAGGAGAAATTGTGGGCATTGTCACCGTTTGCCGTACAATTGGACTTTTTACTGGAAGAATATGCGGCCGGTAAGGGATGTTTGCCGCCGAGAAAACGGCGTAAAAAGAAATCCGTTTACATTGCAACCATAGAAAAGGGTTTAGCCCTTCTGGACAGTCTCATCGAGGCAGATCGTGCCAATGAGATCGGTTTAATTGTGATAGACGAATTGCACATTATTGGCGAAGGTGGGCGGGGCGCGGTGCTGGAAACCCTACTGACCAAAGCTCTGTTTATTAAAGGTATAAGCAATGTTGAATATAATTCTTACGATTTATGACGTTCCCTTCGAAATAGCTGGCATTCAAATTGTCGGAATGAGCGCTACCATCGGTAATATTAATGAGATTGCCCAGTTTCTCAGTGCCGACGTTTATACGCGTGATTTTCGTCCTGTCGAACTCAAGGAATTCATTAAATGTGGCACGGACATTTTGGAAATTAATACAAATAATCGGACAGATGACCGATTCTCGTTTGTTCGAAAAGTCGATTATGGGGTAAGAACTTGTATATCCAGAGATAGAAAATTTTTCCTAATCTTAGATTTTTGCAGTATCGTGAAGAAGTTCTAAAAAGAGATCCAGACCATTTGGCCGGTTTGGTAAGTGAAATAATTCCGGATAGTTCGTGCCTAATATTCTGTCCATCGAAATTAAATTGTGAAAACGTAGCTTTGCTGCTAAGTCAATTGTTATCAAAGTAGGTATAAAATGATGGAATTCTGGAATCGCGGCAGAAGATCCAAATTAGTGATTGGGCGAATCTGCAGTACAGCGAATATGCTCCAATTAGGACCCCACCCCCTCTATCCTGTAAAGGGTCATCCTCCAACAACAAAAAATTATACTACGAATATTGGGGAAAGCCCCACCCCCTTTCTGCAGGGGATGGGTTTTAAGTTTATATGCAAAATTTAAAATGCAATATTTTGATTCCACACCTATACAAAATGGAAGAATTGGCAAATTAAATTTTTTTATAGTGTGAACATAAGAGGGATCAACCCCCTTTCGGGCTTAACCTTTGTATGAAAAATATTGAAATATAAATATTTATAGGGGTTGTGTGTATTCAAATGAAAGGTCTTAACAAGAGCTACAACTTTAGTTTAAAGAGTTGTAGCCCATCGTCCTCCCATCAGCCTCTAGGAGGGGTTAAAGGATTTCTTAGAAGGTAAAAATTGTATTTGCCTGTCTGCGAACAGAAGGGGGAACGATAGACTAAAAGCCTTAGAACTAAAATTGTAGCTTTTGTCACCTTTTATTTGAATATACACAACCCATATAAAAATGTATTTTTGATCTTATGTTGAGTATTTTTGATATTTTTCATGCAAACGATAAGCCCCTCCCATTTTGAATGGGATTACCAACATTTACACTATTTACTCTACAACACAATTTAATTTGCCTTCTTCTGTATGGGTATGACATTATAATATTGCATTTTAAAACTTTTGTATACATACTTTAACCTCCCCCTGCCGAAAGAGGTGGTTTCACACAAAAGTCGTGATATAATTTTTTGGTCGGGCCATTACCCTTTACAGGATAGAAGAGATGGGATCCTATTAGGAGCATATTCGCTATACTGCAGTTCAGCCAGAGAGAATTTTAAACTTTTTATTTTTCGTATAGAAAATACTGTGATCACAAAATAGATGAAAAAAATGCCCTTAAGTCGGCCATCGAAGCGGATGCTGGTCCATTATGTTCGATTCTTTCAAAAACTATTCCATTCGGCATCGCCTACCATCATTCGGGTTTGACGCTTGACGAACGTCGTCACTTAGAGGATGCCTTTCGGCGTAATGTTATATCGATAATTTGTTGTACATCAACTTTGGCGGCCGGTGTTAATTTGCCAGCTAAACGGGTCATCTTACGATCGCCATACATTGGTCGAGATTTTATTACACTAAGTAAATATAAGCAAATGGCAGGACGAGCCGGACGTGCCGGTATGGGCGACGAATGTGGCGAAAGTATAATAATTTGTTCGCAACGTGATAATTTTCGTGTTGCTAGTTTATTGTCTGCACCGATGGATGAGGCAGCGTCAAGTATGCATTTGGACGATGAAAAAGGTTTAAGAAACCTAATCTTAAGTTGTATTGGTTTGGGTTTGGCTAGTTGTCAAAAGGATTTACAGCAACTTGTCTCAACTACCCTAATGGCAGTGCAAGCAAATCGTTTGGACATAAATCCAGCAGAATTAACAGACAAAATAATCGCAAGTTTGTTTAAAGTAAAAGCTTTATCAGTGGCCAACCAATTGAACACTTCGATGAATTCATCAACTGCAATAGAAATTGTATCACAAGATTCACCTCGCGACACTCCAACCATGGCTGATGGTATATGTGTACCGTCAACGTCAAAGCAATCCAACAAACAAAGAACAAAACTTAATGTTATACTGAAACCATCTACTCAATTAGAAATCAGTAAATTGGGCAAAGCCTCATTTAAATCATGCATTGATTTAGGTCGAGCACAAATTATTTATAAGGATTTAGTTCAGGCACAAAATAGCTTAGTGCTTCTTGATTATTTGCATTTGTTGTACATTGTTACACCGTACGAGCCAATCGATATTAATGTTCATCTGGATATGGGCATCTATTATGCAAAGGTAAGACTAGACGAAGCTTTTATCTCTTTGTAATATACATGCAAATGCTCTATATAGTCTATTATTAATATGTTCAATCATTTATCTGGGGCTAAGTATATAATATCGATAAGACGATAAGCTTATGAATTATTATAGAGATGCCTCCTTTTATATTTATTTATAAATTATATATTTTCATCATTGTGTCCTTTACTGCAATGTGTGCAAGCATAGGGATCATATTTTAGCCTTTTAACATTCTCTCTTTTCTGTCGTAAAGACTTCATACAATAAAAAATTAAAAACTAAAACCTAAAAAAAAAAAAAAAAAATTAAGAATTAAGAATTAAAAATTTTGTTGCAGTACGTAAAATTAGACGCAAAACATCTTCATACGGCCAAAATACTCGGCATAAACGAATCATGCGCAATGAAAATGATTTCGGGCAAAACAATAAAGGTAATAGCGAAATTTTTAACACAATTTTTCAGTTGTAAGTCAATAATTGTAAATTTCAGCCCGAACTATCACGAACCGTAAATCGTTTTTTCCTAACGTTAGTGTTGCACGAACTATGGTCACAACGGCCAATACACGAAGTGGCCGAAACATTTCACATTAATCGTGGCGTTATACAAAATTTAATGGCCGCATCGGCTTCGTATGCAAGCGCAATATTGAAATTTTGTGAAGAATTGGACGAATTTTGGGCATTCAAAGAACTGTTGAGCGTGCTGTCGAAACGGCTGAGCTATTGTTGCTCGATTGAACTGTTGCCTTTGATGGATTTGCCTTGTGTAAAATTGGTAAGGACAACAATATTAAATTTAGGGGAAATAGGTAATTTTGTTCGATTTTTTAGGCTCGAGCTAAACAACTTTATGCAGCAGGCTATAAAAGTCTAGAGTCAGTTGCAAAAGCAACGGCCCGCGAACTAGTGGCGGACATAGAACATTTAAATGAACGCGTCGCACGTCAATTGATTGCCGCTGCCAAAGTAAGAATATATGGATCAGGCTTGCGTAAAATATCGAAACGTTGATTTTAGCAAATCAATAATTTATTTGGTCAAAAAATTACTTTTTATTATTCGATCAGGTTTTGGTGACATGGATTAACACCCAAAGAATTAACCCCAAATTTTTTTTTTATTTCAAAGCTTGGAAAAAATAATATCCGACGCATTAACCCTCGAAAGAAATAATCCCAAAATATTTGTTTAATATTTAAAAATTAAATAGCACCCAAGGAATTACCACAACCACCCCCGACTCCTTTAATGTTTTTTCCCTAGGCAGGTGGAACCTAGCAGTTAGTGCGGGGGTTTAGAAAATTAACACAAAGCAGGAAGTTCGGGGCGGCAGCTCCCTGATAATGTAAAAGGTATAGGAACCGCATTTTTATATTTTTTTTCTCGGCCCCGACTCTTAATGTTTTCCCCCTAGGAAGGGCATTCGCGAACCCTAGCAGGGGGTGCGGGAAACAGCTGCCTTCCGCTGATGAAATTACCACAAAACGGAGTTTGGAGGGCGGAAGCCCCTGATAAGGGAAAAAGTAGTAGTAGGGATTTGCCCCAACTTTTTTTAAATGATAGATATTTGTAATACCTTTAATTTAATATCAGACACCTCTAAACCCCCCCCCCCCTCAAACCCCTACAAAAAATCAATTTTTCTGAATTTTTGACAAAACTTTGACCCCCTCTCTAGTCCAAAAAGTAGAAGAGCTCTAAGAGTTGTAGTGGTTTTCGAAGTCTGCGGCGCCCCTCTCCCCTTCAGGAAGGTTCGTTAGGGCCTGTGGGGTCATAAGTCCTAAAGTGTAGATTTTGCAAAATAAATTTGGTTAATTCCTTGGGTGTTATTTCGTGTCACCCAGATTTTTATTTGATCAAATCCAATTTGATTTGGAATTGATCGATTATTGTCTGATCTTTTTAGCAAGCCTGACACAATTTTTTCGTAGAATGTTTCTGAAACTTTTTTCTTTTAAATTCAAGGTTCTGCTACTCGAAAAAGTGGAAACGTTACGCGAAGAGGTGCAAGACTGTCTGGAGGTGCTGGAACGTCGTTAAAAATATTGAAAAAAAAACACACAATCAAGTAAAGTAATAAATTGTATTTATTTATCGTTTCTTATACAAACAAGGTTTCAAACTAAATATTTCAATTTTTTTACTAAGCGTCTTGTCGATCGTTTTGGATTTCTTAAAATTTATAAACAAAAATAGATTGTTCGAGAGATCCTGATTGACCAATTCGAAGCCACACCTTTTGACATTCTCGATGAACTGGCGAACATCTTGAAATCTTGATTCCACTTCGGCAATTTTCAGTTGGCCACTGTTGATAAAAAACAAATTATTTAATTTTTCAACTAAAAAGGACAATTTCAATTACCCAATTTTTAAAACACGATTTGCTTCACAGAAAAAATCTTTTAAATTTGTTCCCATCAGGGACAAACAATAGACGGCCACATTTATGCTATTTGTTTCCAGTGGCGTTTTTGCCATATCGCCAGCAATAATGTCATCTCGTTTTGCCACCAAATCCAATGAGTACGTTTTTTGCGGTATTGATCGTGCCAGACGACCTTCACCACATCCAAAATCGGCCACTACATAATCTTTGGGTCTGCATATTTTTAGTTTAAATTAAATTATTTAATTAATTTAAATAGAAAAATAATTAAATTAATTATTAATTTAATTATTTATAAATTAAGTTAATTAAATTAAAATTAATTAAATTAATTAAAATGTAAAATCTCACAGATTTCAACAACGACAACAAACTTACAACTTTTTAATAGTTTTAATCATTCGATCCAATGGATTCATGGGCCATTGTTGAACTTGTTGTTTGTATCCATCGTGATAGGCCTCAAAGGCTTCGGGATCTTCTTTAAATATTTTCACTGCATTTGCACCGTCATTTGTGTAAAGCATTTCATTTATAAAACGAAATCGTGAGCCCTTTAAATTTCCAATAAGTTTATCTTTGAAAGAAATTGTTGGTAAAATCGCTTCCTTATTATGGTCACCATGGCCACTACTGCTGCTGCTAATATCCGCTTTTCTTTTAATTACATCCTTCTTTGTCTTTTTTGTGCTTGTTGAAATTGCATCATTGCCACCATCATCATCATCGTCAGATGAATTGCTGTAAGATGACCGTTTTCCCTTACCAGTGCCATCACCACCACCACCACCACCCTCTGCACGGTTTTTATTATCTAGTTTTTTATTTTTTCTTAAACCTTTTTTATTATTATTGCCGAGTGAAATATTATCGTCATTATCGTTGGAAAAGTCGTTTTGATTAACAAATTTACGCTTTTTAATGAGACTTGAAGATGGAAGAGATTGTTCATCATCATCACCACCACCGTCATCATGCGAACTCGTTCCATTCGTTTTCTTCATCTTTTTTCTGGCACCACCACCCCCAACACCATCTTCCCTGTCATGTTGATTTATTTTACGTTTCTTATTTTTTAATGGATTACCATTAATCACATTAATTGCGTTTGTATTTTTGTTGTTAATTCGAACATATTTGCCGGGTTCTTCCTTCACATCGTTGTTGTTTTTTATGGCCTTTTGATGCTGCTGTTTCTTCGTCGGCGCTATTTGCTTCTTAGTTTTATCTCCCAATTTTACGGCTTTTTTCTATATTTTTATATATAATTTAATTAAATAATAAAAAATAATAAACATTTTATGCAAAAGAAAAACCTAAAAATTCTATTTACTTACATTGAAATTAAATTTTTCAATTGGCACATCATTGTCCCAACCGGGCGCTTCGAATAATCCCTTTGGCATAATGTCTGCAGTATCACACAAACAAAATCGACTCTACACTTTTTAATTCACAATATTTGAATATTTATTATTTTATTATCACTACGTAAAATAATTAAATTTTTATTTTACTATAAATTCGTATCGCGAGAAAAAAATATGTAAACACAAACACGCTGCGAAAGGAATGCGACACATTTTTTTCTTGTATTTTGACAACCGGTATGTCGCGCGCGCGCAAAATATCCAGCATGCGCGTGAAGCAAACAGCAGTCGGTATAGTAGGTTTGTGTGGGGCTGCGTTCGATTTTTAGTTGGAAAATGTTTGAAATTTATAATTTGGACGGTGAATATAGGTCTGTTCGATATCTGAAAAAAAGGCTCGGTAACAAATTGGCACATCTGGGCTATCACCTTTCAGTCGCAGGTGTTATTAAAAAGCGATCGCAGTGGTTAGGAATTCACCACATTGATCACCAAAAAATATGGCTAGTGTAAGTTGCTGACAACACTCCACCTTTGATATGGCCGTCAATGAAAACCATGTTATCAGAGAGAAAAAAGGTAAAATTGAACCCTATGGTCCCTAGCTTTGAAGTAAAGGACACGACAGGCTCCTGCTGAAAGCACCGGTAAAGTGCATTTTTGCCCCTTCTTGGACTTCTAGCAAGGGAAATAAGAAAATTAACACAAATCACGTACTAATCAGGGTACACATATAAATGTACAAGCACTGTATTTTTAGATATTTTTCTCGGCCCTGCTCTTTTAATGTGCCGTTCCCTTCAAAGAGGGGCATTTCCAGGCTCCTAGCAGGGTGAGGTAAAATGTATAAGAACCGTATTTTTAGATGTTTTTCTCGGCCCTGCTCTTTTAATATTCCCTTTCCTTTAAAAGAAAGCCGACTCAGACTCCTAGCAGAAGGTATGCGGGTGTCGGCGCATCCCCCGATAAGAAAATTAACACAAATCAGGGGATAAGGGAAAAAAGTACAAAAACTATATTTTTAGATTTTTTTCGGCACCTGCCCCTTAAATGTGCTATACGTTTGCTTTTTTAAACTTTAAATCTTTTATGGCTATATAAGTCCTGCAAGAGTCTAGCTTTCATTTAACATCTACTAACTTTTTGTTAACTCCGACCCCGCTCCTTACAAATATATGAAGAAAACATATTTTGGACCCTACCACCTAAGTACATTGAGTGTTGGATTTGCCCCATCGTTTTTTAATTATATAGGTATTTGTTGCAGTGCCGAATATTCCATGGAAGCAGTGGAAGCATTGCTTCCTATGGTTTTTTTACAAATAAAACTTAACATCATACTTACGATCGATATACTTTATAATATCAAACTATTGTACATGAAGCGAACTAATCGGTATATTTGCTTTCAATCATTTATAAGTCTCTTTACCAATTTATTTTGTCATTTTTCTTATGAAATGAATTATAGCTTGTAATAAAAATGTATAAAAGATTGGAAGCAAAGAGTCAATTTTGTTTTAATTTAATTTTATTTGATAACATACACCCCTTACGATCATGTTTTGTTCCCCTTTACATTCTCTAGTGATTTCTAGTCTAATTCCATAGAATCTAATATTAATTTTTTGACGATTTTTTGGGATTGTGTGATGTCAAATGAAAGATCTTGACAAGGGCTACAACTTTAGTTCTTAAAGTTTCAGAATGCAGAACAAAATTAAAACAAAGCGGAGGGTTTGGGGCTGTAGCCCCCTGATATGAAGGGAAATGTACAAAACCCATATTTTTAGTTTTTTTTTCTCGAACCAGACCATTCTGATGTCTAAATTTGTTTTTTTAAATTGATAAAAAAAAATATTAAGAATAATTTTCTATACAAAATACAAACTTTATACTCCCTCTTCCTCTGAAAGGGGGCCGAGCGTTGAAAAGTTCCCGAACAAACAATGTTCAGAAAAGACTTCCAACAATCCTACAAAGTTAAGGGTGCATTCAAGAGGGGGGGGGGGGGAGAATTAAAAAAAAACATAAATTTTTTTCCTTCAAATTGAAAGGATATTTATTATAAAATTATTACAA
>JANSTW010057122.1:0-21881 GCA_027564275.1 Diadocidia ferruginosa
CAAAAATTGAAAGAAATATATAAAAAAAAAATTAAAAAAATTCCCAGTCAATGGTCATAAAAGTTATATTATTAGTTTAAAATGTGCTTGCACGCAATTCAATTTTATGTATTCTGCATATATAGATAGATGAGGGAGTTCAATGCGCAAGAAAAGCGCAAAATGATCGTTTTATAAGAGCGTTCAAATATTATCAAAATTTTATTTAAACTTGTTCTTAATAAATTATTTTGACTAAATTTAAAGAGAAAATCAAATATTTACGATATTTTATGAAAATATTGAACGTATCCAATAAGTTTATTTAACATAAATTGTGTACTAAAGGAAATTTTTGTTAAAATTCAGAATAATGTTTCTCTATGAAAAATGTCAGTTATTTTCTTCAGAGTTATAAGTTTTTTTTATATTTTACAAAAATGATAGGCGCACGAAGCGGGAACATATTTCTAACGGAAGCTATATAAAGAGCAATACTTTTTTTTAATACAAATTATAATTCTAGAGAATTTTAGCAATTTGTTTAATTAAATTTTCGTCTTTTTTGACGATATTTCAAAAAATATCGAAGTAATTTAGATTTCGTTAAAACAGAAAAACAAATTTAAATTTTTTTGATTAAAATTACCGAAATTATCAAGTTTTACAAAATCTTCAGAATATAATAACATTTTGTTCAAATTTTAACAAATTTTGTTGATTTTTTTAAAAAAATGTTCTGTCAACATTTACAAAAACATCAAAATTAGATGGTTTTAATAAAAAAAATGATTTTACTTATTTCATTGGAATTTAGGATTTTGAGATTTTCTTTATTAAAATTTACTAAATGATCAAGTTTTACAAACAATTACGTAGATTGTGATAGAATTGAAAAGATATTTATATTTTTTATACGATTTTAGAAAAAAAAAGTGTTGTTTCATTATTTCTATTCTAGGCCTAAATTTCGTTCACATTTGAATGAGTTTTATCATTTCTTTTAAAATTCGTTAGAACAATATATAATTACACATTTTTCATATTAAAATAAATGTCATGATACAATTTTAAGGTATTTTAACAGATTTTGTTGAAATTTTACCAAATTTTGTTAATTTATAATTTTATTAAAGGTTGCGACTAAAGTTATCTCAACATTTACGAAAACTGGTGTTTACATCGATATTTTAGATGATTTTATTAAAAATATGATTTTTTCCGATATTTAATTAAATTTCCATATGATTTTTTAATTTAAATTTACAAAATCATCAAGCTTTACATAAATTTCAGTAGATTTTGATAGAATTGAGAAGATATTTATAACATTTTAGTCGATTTGAGAAAATTTACAAAATATTTTCCATATTTTAGGCAATAATGATAAACTTTTAATAAATATGTTAAGAAATTTAATTTCAAAAAATTAAAAAATTATCATAACATTTTTTAGATATCTCTTCTATAAATCTCATTTAATAATTTATAGAAATCACGGAACTCGATGGAAAATCTTTGAAGGCTCTTACAAAAAGAGTGTAAAAAAATTGTGGTAAGAATTTCTTTTGCAAAGAAAATTTGTGTTTAAATTTAAAAATCTGTACTCACCTATAATAATCTGATTTACAATAAATATTTCCATCCCTGGAAAAACACGACGTTTCACCCTCTAACAATTGACTACAAACACAGCACTGTAAGCATCCGGCATGCCATCGTTTCTCCACCGCAGATAGATAGAAACGATCCTGTATAGGAAAAAATTATTATTTTAAATCTCAAAAGTCTCAAACATCTCAAATTACTTGTATTAATCGCCCACATCCAGCACAGTCTTCAGGTCCCGGTAATAGTTCGGATGATGATTCTGGACTGCTAGGTCCAAGTGGTTCGGATTTTAGCTGCAGGCAATTTGTGCCGCCACTTCGTATGTCTGTACAGTCTGGTCTCGTTGAGTCTAAATAATTTAATCCTGTCTCATCGTATATTGTTCTGTCTGGTGTTTCATATCTATGTGAGTGTAGAAAATAAATTAAATTATTTTTAACTATGCGAGGTGATGAAAGACTGGCTGAATTATAATTTGCATTAAAATAAATGAATATTTTATTTCGTAATTTAACATACCTTTGACAAGACTCATTGAATATGGGACTCGGGCCAAAATGTTTCGAATTATTGTGTTCACATGGTTCGGCCGGACAAGAGGCACACGGTCTATGCAATGGATGATTATTATTTCCGGATAAACATTGACCACTCAATGGTCCCGGCAACGATGGACTACGTTCTCGTGGTGGACCAAGAAATCTTGCGCTCTGCTGCTGTAATGTTTAAACGAATTGTTAAAAAAATGCCTCCAATCGACCGTCACTTCATCATATAAATCATAAATCCCAAATTAAATTATCTCCATCATCACAATTACATGATTTATTTTCAAAAATAAAATATATTTATAAATAATTAAATGAAAAATTACAAAATATTAAATTAATAAGAGTGCACAACGTACAGTCAATGGTTCGAATGATTTATTTGTGCAATTGTGAAAAGGTAAAATGTATTCAAATCTGCAGCATATTTCGCATATAATTATAGACATTTTTTTTTGAATTATTTTGAATTTAGCATCGTATCATTTTATAAACGGATAGTCTCGCCAAATTTCAATTTAAATTAGAATAAAATAGTTTTTTTTGCATAGAGTTGCAGTCAGATCTAGACATAATTTATGGGATTTTTTTATGTATTATTTAAATTAGACTAGTAGAAAGTCTTTTGAGTGAAGGAGGTAAAATAGGACCCATGAAATTTTTTGTTTGTATTTTTGCATACCATAACCTCTGCAAATACAACAAGAATGCGAAATAGATACAAAATATTTGCTCTGAATTACATCTACGCCAGTAACTTGCGTTGAAACATAGCATATTTTTCAATTCCTAATTATATTATTAATACAGCAACCATAAGCCACCTGAAAATAATCCGTGTTTCTTTAAGAAAGTGTAGAATTTTCAAGGTTTTCTTTTATTTAAAATAATTTCGCTCTATTATTTTCACAAATGTCACCATTTAAATTTTCGCCTAATCTTCGATTATTATTTATAATTTAAATTTTTGTTATGATGGCATAATTCAAATATTTTTCCTTCTGAAAATTAGTAATTTTTTTGGGATTTTTTTTTTTTAACTATTTTCGCTCCATTATTTTGACAGATATCGCCATTTAAGTTTTGGCTTAATCCTAGATAAAAATAATTAAATATTTTATAATATCATGATTAAACTTTCATCTTTAAGGAACATGATGAAGAGTCCATATTTTATCTTGTTTAGAAGTTTCTTTTAAGAAAATCTATTCTTTAATTATATGCATAGCGTTTGCCGCGGTGAGTAGGAGGATTTGGTTAATAGAAATTATGAATAGGAATTTACTTGCATATGTTATAGGATAAGGCAAATTTTGTAATATTTAAGGTAGACATTTTTATAAGCAAAATTAGAAATTATTTTTATGAGATTTTGATTTTTTCGATAGAAATCCAATTATTTTGAAAAAAAATATGTTTGTGTTGTGGTTGAACCAACGTAAGTATATGTTGAATCATAAAGTTAATTTGCTCTATATAACCTGCAGTGCACCTGGTTGCAACATTGCCGTGCAAATGATTAATTTAGTTTTTATTCGTTGACACCGCAACAACAATTTGCATCTCAAATACTTGATTTTTTTTTCTGCTTAAAGACAATTTACACATTTTATTGAATATCATTTGTTTTTTGTTTATAATATTGTCACAACAAACAAGACAAATTGTACTTTTAAAAACATGTAAACCAAATATACATAAAAATATACAAAGTTTATAAGAGAAACTGTAGAGGAGCGACCTGTACCCGAAAGGTTTTTATAAGCAAGGCATAAATGGTTATAGCGAGGAAGGGAGGCGAAATCACCTGTTTGACGAGCTCATTACTATCGGCAAAATATTAGCTTTAGGCAAATCTGATGCTCGAAATCAATTGTAAACAACTTTGGTAACAGGCAGAGTACTGTATGTTGTACAGCAGCCGCCATACTGCGATCCACTGAAACTTATATCTCGCTTGCCGATTTGTCTTTTAATCGGATATAGATAGATTGTAATGTATATAAAAAATATTGCCAATAAGAATAAAAACCAAATATTGGACAAGAAATTTGTTTTTATTATAATAAATTTTAATTTTTGACAATTCTGATGCTCAAAATCAATTGTAAACGACTTTGGTAACAGGCAGAGTACTGTTTGTGGTAGAGCAGCTGCCATATTGCGATTCACTGAAATCTCTCGCTTGCCCTCAAATCTAATATGGTCTTGTATGCATTTGAAAATTTTGTAAATTATATTGCTAAAGAATAAAAACAAAATTTTGAACAAGAAACTTTTTTTTAAAGTATATTTAAAAAAAAATTAATCAATTGGCTCCCCAATTCGGTAATGTTTGAAATTTAACAATATTTTATAATAAACTTAGATTTTCCATTCCTTATACTTTTTTGATGCCTTTATAGGGACATTTATAATAACAGGTAGATTTTTTGTCATTTCCACGGAAAAAAATAAAAGCAGCATTGTAGATGACTGTCAGCCAAAAATTGTTATATATTTTTACCGAAGTATATTACTAAAATTAGCCATATTTCTTTTAAATTAGCCATGTTTCTTTTTTCGGTAGTGTGACAAGTTAGTGCTTATTTTATTTTGATTGATCAATTTTTGCTCTATTATTTTGATAGATTTGCAAATAAATGTTTCATATGTAAAAAAATCGTTGTTCAAAAATGAATAAAAACCTAAAGGATATGAGTCCCTCCACTACAATTCCTCTACTAATAATTCAAATAAATTTTCTTTTTATATATTGACATTATTACACATGAATGTTGTTGGCACCTTGCCTTCATCTTCGCCAATTTTAATAATATTATAACTCAGGCATGCCAGCAAAAAACAGACAATTTTTCTTTTTAATTTTGTAAATGTTTTTTTTAAATAATAAGAAAAACGAGAAATTGGCACAAAAATATGTGAAAAAATCTAGTTTAAAAAAATGCATCTCGCAATATAATTCAAGTTTAAATATAAAAAGATTTTTCATTGGGTCATTTTTACTAAAGACAGTAACGACAGCATCGTTTCGGATTTTTGTGAAAATTCAACATTTTCTTTTACACACTTGACAGCTATAATAAAACTAAAGAGCGATCATATATAGCAACACCATACACACTCATCTTTGATGAATAAATAAATAGGCGGATAGAAATTCAGTGGCGAATCTTTAAGCATGAAAAAAACGAAGAGAATAGAAAAAGGGGCAATTTAATTTGATGATTTTTTCATGTTATCTATTAATTCATTTATAATTTTTGTAGAGATTTGTCCAGAATGTATGTCCCTATTTTCCTTTATTTTCAAAATTATCGCTGGTTTTTTTTTCAGGTAAAGTTGGAGAGTTCATAACTATAGAGTATATGATAAAAAAATAATTTAATTTGTTTAATTTAATGTTTTAGATTTTCGTTCAACATTTTTAACTCCATTTTCCTTTAATTTTCTAAAAAAATCGTTTTTTTTTTGTTAAATAATGGACTTGGAAGAGTTCAAAAACAGAAATAATGGTAGAGAAAACATTTTAATTTGATTAATTTTGTCATCAAAATATATAAATTTAAGTTTTCCGAAGAAATTCCTGTAGATTTGTTCAAAATTTGTTACTCCATTTTCGTTATTTTTACTTAATTTTCGTAATTTTTCAGATAATGTTAGAGAGTTCATAAACATAAAGAATGGTAAAATATTTAATTTAATTTGATAATTTTTTTCATCAAAATCGATTAATTTATTGTTTCAGAATAAATGTCCGTATAGATTTGTCTAAAACTTGTCCCTCCATTTTCTTTAATTTTAAAAGTGTTTAGCTGATTTTTTTAGATAATGTTATAGAGTTCATAAACATAGAAAATGATAGCCAAATCCATTTATTTGAATTAATATTAATTTTTTGGTGTTTTTTTTTTAATTTAACGCAGATTAGAAGATTTTGCGTGAATTTCCATTGAGTCTGAACACACAATTCACCACTGACAATCAAAATATTTTCTATGTAGAGTTTTTCATAAATTCATTTATCAAAACAGTTTTCTTTTATTTATATTGACGATTTTATATCATTTATAAGTCGAAACATTTTTCGCCACAATAAATGGGTGAGAATATTAAAATTTAGAAAACTTAATATTTGTGGCGAGTTAAGAAGATTTACAATATTTGCTAGCATTAATAATCATATTAGAGTGTGGCGTAGGTAGTAAGTTGCTTTATAATAAATAAGAAGCTCTATAGCTAAATGATGATGGGAAATATTAATTTGATAAATGAGCTTTTCTTCAATTAAGTGTATAAAATATATAACTCAATTTTACGCAAATTTGTCAGAAAATATAATAAGACAGGAAATAAAAAACGAAATGTTTCCTTTTCTTTATAATGGTGCACAGATTTACTTTTCTGAAAAAAATTTAAAGTTTTGGTTGCTTCAGAGATTTGAATATAATAATCATGTATGTGGCAAATATTCAATAAAAAATTTAAAAAGTACTATCTAATCACAACCCGATTGTATCGACTATCGACTGTTTCGACTACTATATATTGAGTCTCATCAGTTGAACATTTATATAAGGATTTTGTTTTTATTTTGAATTCTATAATCAACTTTATCCTACTAAACTATCTTTCAATTTTCAAAATTTTAATTTTAAATAAATTATATCGAACCAAAACCTTTTTAAATAGCATCGTGTTATAAACTCTATCGCGCAACGAAATTACATTTTAATTTGTTAATGACATTTTTATCGCATGTATATTCAAATTATGTTACCGGTTTCTATATGCAAAATTATTTCTATCTTCTTATTCTATATTGATTTATTTTATTGCGATTTGTTGTGCAAAATGAATATTCATTTTTACGCAAAACGATAAAAAACCTATTTATAAATATCTCTTTGAATATATTTGCTAATTTGCATTAAAATTTAAATAAATATAAAATATAGTCCGAGTCGGGTGGCGTGTTTTTTTAAATACACAACGATATCAAATATCGCTAATGTAATAAAATGTATTATTATGTTCATAATGATTAAAATTATTGATAAAGCTATATGGCAATTAGATAATTATAAATAGGATTTTGTTATCAGATTCAAATTTTAGTAGAATTATGATTTTGTTGTTCATATAATTAACATTTATATATACAACAGTAGCGCAGGCTGATTATTTTTAAGTTATTAAACTCAGGACAAAATAACACTAACCAATTGAATATCTCATCAAGCATACCATATATATGACCCGATTTCGCCATGAGTGTCCTAAAATCTATTGCAAATTCTAATCAAGAATTATCTTCCTTCCCATAAACGCTCCCCTCCCCTTTGGACGAAAGAGAACCATAAAAAAAAATTCTTAAACTATTAAAATATCTATAAAATTAAAATTAAATGGTAAATTAGATTTTTTTTTTTCATGCAAACAAAACTCTAATTAACGTAAATATTTCAAACAAGTGTTTTAGTTCCTGTGCCCGCATGTAATTTAAAATACGATTTAAATTGTATAAAATTCTTCAATTTAAGAGAATTTTCTTTTCTGATTTTACTTGGCGTGAAAAATTACACTTTGTGTGCATTAATTTCTTACATATAAACATCTGGTGCAAGTCGAATTCTGTATAATATGATGCAGTTCATAGGCCACAACCTACAAAATTTGTTTGAAATGTAAACGATGTTTGTTTTGATCTTTGAAATCGTTTTTTTTTCCTTTCATGTAATTCATGATCAAGCTAATAATAAATCAACGGCGTTTAAGAGAAAAAGACTGAAAAAAATTTCGTCCAAAATTAAGATGAAATGTTTTGAAAAAAAAATTATTTGCTTTCTGACTCTCGCGCAAGATTTATTGTTTGGTTTTTGAAAATTTATTATTTAAAAAATAAATAAAATGCCAAAAGAATTGCAACGGTGATACTCTATATAAGAGTGCATGGCTCTGGAATAATAAAATATGCAAATTTTTATTCCACCATATCATTTTAATTGGAGTTTTGCGTATATATGTAATGCCGAGTTACACATAGTTGCCATTTAATAGACGCATATTATGCTTTATGCTGCAGCTTTGACATAAATGCCTTTAAGTTGTTTATTTAGATTTTAGTCTGTGCACTTTATATGTATATAGTAGCGCGGGTAACCTATATTTAGTTTAGCAGACAAATAGTGATTTATTGTGGCAACAGTAATTTATGATTTGTATAATTATTGCAGCATATGATATAGGACACGGATTCCACTATATGATATGGTTTTTGCAAGACAAAAACATTTTAGAGATTTATAACAAAAATATTAAATAATCTGTATTACTAAAATTCTAATAAACTTTTAAGAATGCCACAAATATTTCGAATAGAAAATTTCCGTTAGTTTAGGCTGCAACAGATAAACCATTCAAATGTGCCAAAAAATTTCAAAATGTACTACTAGTAAATATTGAGTAAATTACTATCATAGTTAATTTCACTGGAATATGGTTATTTTTATTTAACAAACAATATAGAGTTATAGACAGACGTTTGAATTAGGCCATCAAAATGAAATGTTATTATTGAAGAGGTAACTATACTGGACAAAAAGGTAATCCAAAATACTTTCATTTAAAATAACCTACATGATTTGATTTTCAAGAGTTCGAAGGACTTTCAAAACTGCCGGAATTTCAATATAATTTGCTTTCTAAAATATTTTTATACCTTTCAAAACTTCCAAGACTTACAAGACTTCCAAATGACTTCCAATATTACTTCCATAATACTTCAAAGAATTTCATAGTATATGATTTCTAAAATATTTTTAAGAATTCCGAAAAAAATGCCGTAAGACTTTTGTAATTTCCATAAAATGTTTAGGACATATAAAAGACTGTCAGTTCCAACCCTATTAAACATGATTTTTATAATACTTCCAAGTATTCATATATGTATACATGTACTTTAAAAATGTTTATAATTTTTATAATAACCTTGCTTGTGTCAGTAGGACATTAAGTCTGTTGACTAAAATAAAAAAATTAAAAAAAAAAATATTCCGAAAAGACTTCTATTAGACTTTCATGATTTCTCCAAGATTTTCCACATGATTTTTGTAGTATTACCAAGCCTTCTAAAAAGCTTCTATGATAATATTATGACTTTCAGGAGGGAAAAGACTTACAGAACTTCCATATTACTTCCAATATATCTTGTATTATGCGGAAGTCCTGTACGTCTTGGAAGTCTTCTCCAAGACTTTCATAATATGATTTCTATTTTCCATAATTTTCTGAGCACTTCCAAAAGACTTAATGATTTCCATAAAATTTTTAAAAGTTCCAAAAGGCTTTTAAGACAAAATTTTAACATGATTTTTATAGTACTTCCATAAGTACTTTAAAATAGTTTTATGATCCGTAAATATTTTGTATGATGTAAATATTTTGTACGATAATACTTACAAGAATTTTATAATACTTTTTTTATGAGTCGCAAAAGACTTTTATGACTTGCCAAAGATATTAAAGACAAGAAATATTTTTATAAAACATCACTAAAAATGCCATTACTTCCCAAAGTTATTAGTCACAACGATGACACTAAGAAATTCATTATACCCGTATTTTTTGTATGCCATTAGAATGGTCGACTTCAGAATTAGGGAATCCTAATATTTTGCTTATTGTACTAGAAATATATACCACCAGTGGATATATATGCCTAACACTCTTCCAATTTTGATGAATTTTTTAGAATTGGTTCGTTATCAAAATTCATTAAAACCTGTATTTTTTTTTTATGCCATTAAGATGTTTCACTTCAGAATTAGGGGATCCTCATATTTTACATATTGTATACAAGGAATATTTACCATCAGTAGATGGATATGTCTCAACCTCTTGCGATTTTTAAGAAATTTGCAGAATTTGAACGTTATCAAAATTCATATGTCATTAGGATGGTCCACTTCAGGATTAGAGATTCCTAATATTTTGCATATTGTATACTAGGAATATTTACCATCAATGAATATATATGTCTGAAACTCTTACAATTTTGATGAAATTTTAAGAATTGGTATATTATCAAAATTTATTAGACCCATATTTTTTTGTATGCCATTAGGATGGTCCACTTCAGACTAAGGGAATCCTAATATTTTGCATTTTGTACTAGGAATATTTACCGCCAGTGGATATATATGTATGAAAGTCTTCCAACTTGGATGAAATTTTCCGAATTTGTTTGTTATCAAAATTCATCAGATTCATATTTTTTGTATATCATTAGGATGGTCCACTTCAGAATTAGAAATTCATAATATTTTGCATATTGTATACTGGAATATTTACCATCAATGAATATATATGTCTGAAACTCTTACAATGTTAATGAAATTTTAAGAATTGGTATATTATCAAAATTTAATAGACCCATATTTTTTTGTATGCTATTAGGATGGTTCACTTCAGACTTAGGGAATCCTAATATTTTGCATATTGTTCTACATATATTTACCATCAGTGGATGGATATATTTCTCAACCTTTTGCGATTTTGATGAAATTTTCAGAAATTGCTACTTGATAATTAGGATGATCTTAAAATTTTTAAATTTAACTCTCTAGTGCATACTAAAACGATTTTGCTTAAATTAATTTAGGCGGTCGCGGAAAAACTAAAATGTTTGATACAAAATGCATTCAAACACAAAAGCACTTTTAGTATTTGGTAGATCCTTGCTAATCTAGTCACCAAACTAATTTCTAACTCGATTCGTCAAAAATTACTGTTTAATTTGTTTTTGTTTTAAATCGTTTTATGTAAAAAATAACGGTTTTCTACTTTTTAATACAAGTTTTGACTTTGAACTGAAATTTTAAAAACGCTTTTAGTATTTGGTAGATCTTGCATTAATCTAGTCACCAAAATAATTTCCAACTCGATTCGCAAAAATTATTTGTTTTTTTTTTTCAAAAATAAACATAATGGTTTTTTGTACTTTTTTATAAAAATTTTGACTTTGAACTTAAATTTCTAGAGAACGGTTAGCGCTACAGAAATGCGGTAAACGGTAAAATGTAGAGCCGATCATTGACTATTATTTTTGAAACGTGTGAAAAATATTTTGTTACACGATTAATTAGGAATATCATTCACCATGCCTAAAGGCAGTCTTATGCACTAGAGGGTTAACTTTCGACAATCTATGGACCGTTTTGAACAAATTTTGCATGTTTTTAGTGGTCCCATACTTTGGAATTGGAGATCTGTGGAGAAAACCAGAAGTTGGGAGCGTTATAGTTTTAATAAAGAGGAGAAAGTATATTGTTGGATCCGAAAGTCCTTCAACGAAGTAAAGGCTCTGGCAAGAAATCGAGTGCGTTGGAAGCAATTTGTTGATGGCCTATGCTCTCACGCTATATGGAGTAAAGGTTGAGATGGTGATGATACTTTGGAATTGCTTATGAAGTCAAATGTAGATTTAAAAGTAAGTGGACCCATAAAACTTTTATGAAAAATATGAGTCAGTTAATAGAAAAAATTAGACGATTGAGATCAAACGTATAAAGTGTAGTAAAAGCAGCAACCCCGTTTTTCTGGATGCTTTCGGACTGATTTTTAAATCTCTAATATTGTATATAGAACACAATATATAGAGTATAAACTTTCTCATTAAAATTTTATTTTTTTATAATATTTAAAATATGTGAAATCCATTTGAAAAAAATAATCATAAATTATTATTTACATTTGAAATATGTAATTAATAAACATAAATATGTTGTTTTTTTTTAAGAAATCTTAAGAAAAATTACACAAAGTGTATATAAAATATACATAAGAGAAGGAGAACTTCCCTTTTATATTCTTCCAATTACTAAAAATTATTTAAACATTTTTTTTTTGTACAAGAAAACTCGCACAAGAAAAAGCATCTGCTTTTTATATTTATATGATTTTACTAAATATATTATATTAAGTGCGAAGGAACCCAGTGCATAAAATGTGCACAAAATATTTGTAAAGGAAGTAAATTTTCGGCAGAGGAGAGAACCTAATTCGTTGCCAGCTCATCTATATTCATGACGAACATTATAGTGATGAATATAATCCTGTAGGTAGATTTATAGTTCAAACAGAGAAATTTTTTCCGACAGCAAATGTCAAAATCAACCAATTAGGCCGGCAGGAAAGTTAAAGAAAACTCAACTTTTTTCCTCTTGTCTGAAAATTCTGCAGCTGAACGCTTTCTGATTGGTTGATTTTAACATTTGGTGTCGGAAAAAAAATTTCTGCCTGAACTATAAATTTTTTTCTTTAAATTTGATGATTTACAATTACCAGAAAATGTGCAAAAATTAATGAAATTTTCTAATAATTAAGATATTACGAAATTTCTTTAATTCTTGCACAATTTCTGGAAGTTGTAAATTAAATAGTTTTCTCAAAAACTACTTTATTTTAGATTTTTTTTATATAGAAAATTCCTCAACTTCCCTCAAAATTTGTATAGAAAATTGATTATGCGTTGTGAGTGAGAAAATCCTAAAGTTCTTGTGAATTTCGGCTGAAAATGTATAACCTTTGAAAAGCTTGTAGAAAATCGTAATTTTTTTTTTATAATTTTTTCAAATTATCAGAAATTCCTGTAAAATTATTGTATATTATAATTTTTGTAAAAGAAAAACATTTAAATTTACAAGTATGATTTTAAGACAGGCTCTCTGGTCGAGAGCCTGTCCTGAAATCATACCTATATCATCAAAAACGACCGTAAAAACTACAATTATATTAAAATTTACAAAAAAAAATAATTTTTTTTTAATAAATTTTAAACGAACATTGGCTAGTTCTCGTGTATTATATTTTTAGTATATGTTTTATATGGTAGGTACAGAGAGAAATGTAAATAAAATAGAAAATATTTTTTACAATTTATTTATTTAAAAATGGAAAAACTTTGAGTATAAAAATGGAAAAAATTTCGGGGATTGGTATTTCTAAACAAAAAACGTATGTTTAATAAATGTATTTATTTTTGTGTGTATAATTTATATTTACAAGATTTTCATTCATGCTACATTGCAGCAACATCTTAAGCATGACAATTTCTCAGATAAATATACCACATAGTTATAAGGAACCCAAAATATATGTACAATGTATACATGCGACAAACAAATCATTTAATTAGAAACATAAAATATTTAATGTTTATTTACAATTTAAAGTTGAGGGGAGCAGAACAACGCGTATAAAGCTTTGTTATATTTTTAAATAATTTATTTTGAGGGAACAAATTAATTTATGGAACAAGAAAATGTTTACGCGATAAATCATTGGGTTAAATTGCTTTCCATATTTTGACAGATTGGATTTTTCTGAAGTGCAGGTTCAATTAGGGCTGTTCGATATTTTCAAAAAATATCGATTTTTTTATCGAAAACCAAAAAAAGATTGTGGGTTCGGTAGAGTCAAAAAAAATTCACATCTGGGCTATCACCTTTGTTATTAAAAAGCGATCGCAGTGGTTTGGAAGTCATCCCATTAATTATCAAAAATATTGGCTAGTGCGAGTTGCTGACAACACTCTACCTTTCATATGCCCGTCATGAAAAACCCAGGTATCAGATAGATAAAAGGGTAAAATTGAACTCTATGCTCCCTAGCTTTGGAGTAAAGGACACTATGATGATAATTATTTAACTATTAAAAAAAATTATGATTAAAAAACGATAATATCGAATATCGAATGAAAATATCAATATCCTTTATACAAAATATCGAAATTAAAATTATCGACATATCGAAAATCAGAAAACATCGATATATATCGATATATCGAACAGCCGTAGGTTCAATGGACATTTTTTTAGCTCTGTAAAAATACACAGTGGTTACTGAGTAATAACAGTCAGCAGGGAGCAGTGGTTAGCGTCACTTCTTTGTGTTTAGGAGGTTCTCGTTCTGCCATAATGAAAACTTGGCTTTAAGTCCCTAACCTTTGAATAAAGGACCAAATGATGATGATGTTGAAAAAAATAATTCAAAAACGTCTCTCTTCAAACCGCGCAGTTTGTACAACATAATTATTTTATAATCATCATTAAATAATTTTTCACGGTTTTTTTTCTGTATATCCTTAATTCGTTTCACAAAATTTTAAATTTAATTATGTGTAACTGAAAATTTCCTGCAAAAAAAAAAGAAACGGAAAATTGCACACTACTTTTTTCGCGTATAAACATATTTAACCCATAACGTGTTGCAATAAATTAAAATCTAATTTGCAGTCGCGTGTAATTGAGCAATCGATCAATTATGTATATGTGTGTGCACTCTATACACAATAAATATTGTGCAACGTGCAGTAAACCTGGTGCAAGTTGATATAAATTTATATGAAAAAAAAATTACAAAAATATATAAATTGCACAATTTAACATTTATGCGTGAGTTTCTGCATGTTTGTCCTTTTATGTTTTAATTATTATTATTCAAGAGATATGCTGCGGAGACATCTGAGTGTTGTACCTTTTTCGTTTTTTTTTAGGAAAAACCGGTGTATTGAAAAAAGATAAGTAAAAGTTTTTTTTTTCTTTATAAAAAAAACATAATTTATTGTATAACGTTTCCATGTGTAGTCATGACGAGTATATGTAACGATTATATATGAATTGCGCTCATATATCCAATATATTTTACAGAATGGATTTTTAGAAATTTTTCAAAAAAAAGAAAATGTCTTCGGAAGTTTCATTTTTATGATTTTTAAGATTGTTCAAATTAAATTACAATAGCAAACTTAACCAGCAGCGTATTTTCTTATAGACCACTTAGGCAAGTGCCTAGGGCCCCGGACTCAAGCAGGCCCTCAAATTATCCAATTATATGCATTTATTTTTAAATTTTAAATTTTAATAAATTTGTTTAGTAATTTGAAATAAATATACACAAATTATAGACCCAAGGAGGCCCAAACTTTAAAAACTTTGTGTTTTACGATATTTAATATCAACAAATTTTGCTGCGCGGCAATTTTAATTTGATACATGTACATTGCACATAATGATGACCATTGACAGTTAAGGCAAAATTATGTAAATAAATTTAACTATTTGATTGAAAAGACTGACAAAATTTACTATGAACATCTATCATCTGACTTGTGGTTGTGGGTATTATCTTGTCCTTTACTCGCTATAAGCGGAAATTAAGGATAATTAGGAACATTTAATCTTTTTTTATCTACCAGCGTTTTCACTGAATACGATATCAAACGTGGGGATAACAGCAACTAGGAATGTTCCATATTGAAAAATCATCAATTCTTTGATATTTAAAAAAATCATCAAATTTTTTCGATATATCGTATCGCCCTGAAATCTGTGATTTTAGAAGGTCTAGCAAAACACAAAAATTGAGTTTTCGCTCTACCATTTTTTCTATAAACTTAAATCCACAGATTTGATGAAAAAAATGATTAAATTAAATTGTCTTCTATGGCATTCACAATGTGTTTTGACAGTCTTTAATGATTACCTAATAAATGAGGGGCTGTTCGATATGTAAAAATTACCGATATTTTTCGATATATCGATGATTTTTCAAAAGAAAAAATTTGGGTAAAATACTTATTACGTCAGTCACTACGACAAAACCTATATCCAATCGAAAAACGATATCGATAATATTGATACATTGGAAAAATACCGAAATTTAAAAATCGATATATCGATATTAGAAAAATATCGATATTCATCGGTATATCGATATATCGAACCACCCTAAGAGCAACTTGCATATTTTTTCAGTATATCAGTGTGGTGCCATTTATACACTAAATATGGGGAGGACCCTATCTGCTGGTATCATAAACGCTTCTCGATATAGTTCGGACCAAATGTTTAAACAAAGCCGGAAAATTTGTCATATAATATTTGCATGCAACAAGTTTTAAAAAAACATGCAATTCCACTGAAAAGACATGCTAAACTTGCAACAGATACCAAATACCACATGCAA
This sequence comes from Diadocidia ferruginosa, assembly GCA_027564275.1. NCBI lineage: Eukaryota > Metazoa > Arthropoda > Insecta > Diptera > Diadocidiidae > Diadocidia > Diadocidia ferruginosa. The sequence goes on from JANSTW010057122.1 coordinate 16,167, forward strand.
AAAAGAATATGTACATATCTAAAAATCGCAGTAAGGAGTGCAATCTTGTTAAACAATTTTATTTTTGCAGATTTAAATTTTTGCGACCACCATATCATAATAATATACAATTTTAATTTTAATATAATTTACATTAGAGTTGTTGGTGATGTTGTTGTTGGTTTGCGACATCATGCAATTAATTTGTCATTATATAAAACATTGTTTTTTTATTATTTTTTAACAAAATATTGTGAACAACATGAAACAACAGTAATAATAATAATTATTTATTTATTAATAATGTAAATAAAACGCAGAAAAAAACCAACAAAATAATAAAATTTTTTGTACAAGTAAAATCAAAGAACAAATAATTATGAGAAGACATTAAATTTGTTTAGGCTAAACTACTCCCGAATGAAGTACAACTAGCAACTTTAGTTACAAGGTAACAGTGTAAGGAACACCTATATAGACATTATTGTCCATTGAGTTCTCCCTCTTGATGTTCTTGCAAAATGTATATACATCCTATAATAATGAGGACAATTTTAGCAGCGCCATTTTAGGGAACCTATAGTTAAAATATCGAATTTTCTATACAAAAATCAATTTTTAAGATGCCGCTACTGAAAATTATTGTATATATACCCTCATTATAGTATTTATAAATTTTGGTTCCTGTTATGCGGCTAGTCCTTTCAATAAAAACCAGCATCTCGGTACTTTTGATTTTTAACAGCTCTCCTTACTGTAGAAAGAAGCTCAAAAAAATGGTCTGCCTTGCAACAAAATACAAGACACAAATGTGCGCTTACTTGGGAATCATTTCAATCACAAAACAAGACAATAGGTTTTTAATATTAATATCTATAAATTGCATTCAAGAACGTTTGAAGGACCACTAGAAAGTCAGAAGTCTTATCATAGTGGGTTGAGTGAACCTACCGTAATATTTGGTAAGGGTTGAGGCGACATCTAGCCGGTGTATATTTTCAAAAATATTTGCCGTTTTTAGTAGATACAAATAATATCAAAAATATTTTTAATTTTTCTAAGTACCGCTTATTATAAACACTGTTCTACTTTCTACAAGAGTTTTAGGATTCATATACCACCAATTAATAGTTTCACCAGTCAGTTTACCATATTTTTCGGAATAGAATTGATATTAAGGTATATAGGATATTAAATTTCTTACACATTTTTAGGGGTATGCCCTTATAGCTATCTCGCAAAATTCAAATTTTTCTTCAAGATTAAACAAAAAAATCACTAAATTTGAGAAAACCCTAAAAAAAATTCTTTGCTGATCAGTTTGTGATAAACTAATGTGCAATTTATTAAAAGTACATAAGATTATTTTGTGTTAGTTAGAGTTGGTTGGAAGGAAGAGAAGTGTTTGGTATATATGAAACGTATTTGAATAACCTATACAAGTTTACAAATAAATGAGAAAGATCCGAGCTTTATTATAAGATTTTTTCACCCTAATTGGTTTATATCATGTTAAAAATAAAATAATTGATTTTAACTATGTACAAAATATGGTTAAATTAATCGTCCATTATAAGCTTCTCCTTATAATATTTACTTTTTGATTTGCGTATAGTGACTTGGTTTTTCTCTTTCAATTTTATTTATATATGAAATCTTAATCACTGTAAGAATTATAAGAAACAAATAAACTAAATACAACTAAAAGAAAATCTGGTAAATTTTAAAATTATAATATAATTATTATAATATTTTATACAAAATTATATCGCTTGCATTGACCTTTTAAGGTCGACAAAGTCCATTAACATATTTTATTTAAAAAAAAAACTGATATAAAGAAAATGATCTGTTCACATATTATAATATTCGGTTTGTTTTGCTTCAAATAAAATATATAAAATAATAATCGACTTTATGCGATAATTTAATGAAATAATAATATGAGAGTTACTTAAATAAATTACAATTAACAATAAATTATGACAAATTAAATATTAATTTTGCTTATAATGTTTGTGATTTTTTTTGCCATCATAATTTTTAGACTAAACATTTAGAAAATTTAATTTTTTTTTTCGAAATTTTTGTGATAAAAGTTCTACATTTAAAGAAGTTAGAACAAAAAAATCTGTCAAATCAAAAACATTATTTTTGGAAATTTTCTGATTTAACTTCGCATCTAAGACAAATTTTAGTATCAATAAATTATTATTATTAAAAAAAAACTTCGCATATTCCAACTATTATTAGATATATTCTAATAATCCTTACGAATTATTTTTATTGAATGTATCATTTGGTATGTGAAATCTACACAACTAAAAATCGGCTCTCCGTCATTGCAATCATATTTCAAAGTCATCACTTCTGAGCGGCACCTATACCACAGAATAAATATAGATAATTCATAATGGACACTTAGTGTAAAAACACCGTAGCTTGAAAAAATGTGAATTATCGTCTTTTACGCCACTTGTGTTGATTGAACAAACTATTCACATGTAGTGCCGGTTTAAGTGAAAAATTTAATTGCGAAAATCTGTCAAAATAAGAGAGCAACAAATTTGAGCGGGAAAATGTTACACTACCGAAAAAAGATTTTAGTATTGCCATATAGAAATATGGTTGATTTTAGTAATACTGCTGTAAAAATATATAAAAGCTTCGCCTGACCTTCAGCCATGTTGATTATTATTTTTTTCTGCGGGAACCTACAAAAAACAGGCTACTGTTTTTTTTTATAGCGACTCTATAGTTGAAAGTTAAGCAAAGTTAAAATAATATAATTATAATAAATATTTTCCAATATCTTTTGTCGATGTTTGAATATAATTTTTAAAAGTTTTTTCTAGAGCTAAGGGGGGAAATTCCCCATTGAGTTCAAAGTTTGTATTGAAAAATTAAAAAAAAAATCCACATTTCGATGATATATTTATTAGATTTGAAATTAGGATAAAAAGACTTTAGTTGATTTGATGGTCGGGCGGTTTAAAGTTTGTATAAACAAATTTCGAAAAATGATATATAGATTTGGTCTTAGGAATAAAAATTTTGTAATTTTTTACAAAATCCATACTTATAGAATTTATAATTCCTCAATATTCTACATAGACTTAAAAGAAATTTATATATAAAATAGTTAAATGTTTGCGGTCTTTAATTAAAACATTTAAAAAACGATTTAAAAGAGCATAAATGTATTTTCATTCATTATAAGCAAAGTCTATGCTACAATTGTAAGGTAAGCATAGGCACATTTTAATGTATAATTAAATAAGTCCATTTACATAACAATTTTATTTAAACATATTATTTTGCAGCACCTGTATAACATTTAATTGTTTTTAACCTCTTCTGTTTTTTTTTGCATACTAAATACAAAAAAAATACAAACAAAAATATTAAATTAAAGAGTCAGAAATCATCGTAAAATGTGCCCATATAAAAAAAATACGATTTTAATTGTTCAAGTTTAAATTTATATTTAGATTACGAATATTATAAATATACAAATTACACACAACAATTTCAAGCGTTAAAAATGGATATTTGTCATGCAATTTTGAAAAACGCGTATATGCGTAGAAAAATAATGGTAAGTGACTTTTTGAACTATATACCCAGCCAACGTTTGTCAGCGAATGTTTATTTGTCTTTATTGACTTGATTAAAAAAAATGAAATTATATTAAATACCGTCACGCTGATTAGACGCTGTTTAACGTCAGAATGCCGACGAGGCAGTATTATCCCGAAATCTGGCCCTAAAACTACATTTTTACCGTGAAAAAAAATAGTCGCTGATTTTTATATAAACTTAACTTATACTAAATCAGACTTTCAACACACGCTGAACAGACGCTGTTTTACTCGCTGATCAGACGCTGTTTAGACGCTGGACGCCGGCGGGGTATGTATGGCACATAAATAAACAACATCAAAATTATGATTAAAATGTTTAATTTTTTTCTACACAAATATTTAAATCAACACAATTCGAAATTTTCTTAATAATTTGACTCTATCTTTATATGTACGCATGTCTAACCCTCCTAACTCGAGTCTATATGAAAATGTAAGAAAATTGGGTACAAAGCACAGAGCTTTTTCATTCGAAAAAAAATTTCGTATAAACTTTGGTCAAAATAATTTCAAAAAATTAATAATTGGCAGCAGAAAAATATGTATAATAAAAATGTTTGTTATTAACCCATCAAGGCCCAGCAAATATCATTAATTTAATTGGAATAAACAGCTATAGGCCTAATTGAGTTTAAATTTTCAATAAAGTTCTACCGTTGTTACATAACTTGGCATCTTAAATTGGAAAATCATTAAAAAAATAGTTTAATTTCTTCTGTAATCAAATTATAATTTAAAAAATAATTTATATTTTGTTTTAAGCGGTAGTTTTGGTTAAATGATTAATGATTTAATGGTCGCGATCCTCTTTAAAATCATAATCATTTAAAAATAAGATTTTTTTAAGTTAAGAAACTACATATCATCATCTGTTCCTTTACTCCAAGACGTGGGAGCATAGGGCATCCACAAATATCCGCCATCGCACTCTGTTTCTTGCCAAAACTTTGAGGTCACGCCATTCTTTCCCCTCAGCTTTGGCTTCCTGCAACGATGTTCGACGCCACGAAGCCTTGGGTCGGCCAGGTCTGCGTTTTCCTTGAGGATTCCAAGAAACTACATATGCTTTGTGCAAACTATATACCGTAGCGAAACATGTAAAAAATACTGCCGCACCGCCACGCCACGCTCAATCAGTTATATGTATTATGTATTATTATATATTCATATCTAAAAATTACTATACCTATAATTTCGATTTAGATTAGTTTAACTTGTGATATCGAAATATATTTCTTTTTTGTAAATCGACGATTTTGTATATTTTTCTACTCTAAATATCATTTTTTTTCTTCTTAATTTATATAGCGATAAGAGACAAAATATTATCATAATTTTTAAATTGCCTTGTATATAGTAAAATTTATATTAAATTAAGAAGCAATATTCTTGGTAGATTTGTTTTTATTTTTTATTTCTTCTATACTAGAAAATTTCTGTTTTCTCATCATATTTAGTAAGTTTACATTGATAAATTACTTATAATATATAGCTGATAAGTGAAGAAAATGAGCAGCTAAATATGAGATCATCTGAGTCGCAGATAACTTTAACATGATTTTGATTATCTTGAAAAAATTATAAAATTATAAATGTTTTTTTTTGCGCAGACGACCTTTTTTAAAACAAGAATTTGAATATATATTTATTTTATTATCAACGATAACGAACCATATTTAGTATATCAATTATTTTCAAATAAATTTAAACAAATTGCTTTTTTAAAGCAGAAAAGACTAATATATGTGAAGTTAGATAACATACAACATACAGCACACAAGGTTAATTCAATATTCAAATTTACACTCAATAAGAGACGTTTATTAAAATTGTCCTGTTAGAATATATGGTCTCTTGTTAAACAAGGCTCAACAACATATTTTAAATTTCTTTGTATAAATTTTAAACAATTTATATTAGGAAACCGAATTTTTAAGAAATTCATTAAAGGTTTTCGTTTTCTTGTAAAACTCTCATTTTTTTTTTGGGCTAGCTCCAATTGAAAACTGACGACTTACCAAATCTATTAGATTAAAGCAGAGGTGATCACTGTGACGGCAACTCAAAATATTTTAGTATAAACATGTGAAGA
>JANSTW010057123.1:0-11727 GCA_027564275.1 Diadocidia ferruginosa
GTCCCTCACCAAAGTTTTTGTATATATGTCTCTCGTTTTATTTTGCTGTAAAAAATGTCAGGCCTGACATTTTTTTCTCATGGAAATCCACTCTTATACATGTTTTTTGATAATACTATACAAAAGCTCATATTGTACTTATTTCTCATAACTGTCAATGGAGTTCCTCAGCCATTCTGAAGAGTGGGCGACGTAGGTCCGAAACAGTTATCTAATTTGTGTTGGACATGTGGATAACCATATATAGACAGTAATTTAAATTCAAATATGTAAATAAAGGATTTCTTTAAACAATACCGATAGTTTATAAGCCCTTTGCAATACACGTTATTGAAGTAAAAACTCTTGCACCTCGTGCACCCAAAAATGTATCAAAATACTGACCTGAACATGCATAATAATTTAATTATTTTCCTAAAAAATTCATATACGAAAAATCGGTAATTAATTCCCAAAATATATAATTGCTTTTTTTACCAAAATAAAAAAAATGTGTGTTAGTAATGTGAAGTAATCAAATAAAAATGCGGTTACCATATTAGAATTCTTAAAATAAACAAGATAAAACGAAAAAAAATTCAAAGAAAATATTTTATCAAATTTCCAATACAAAAAACTAACTACTTCGAGATGTGCAACATCAAATCCATTTAAGGAAATATTACCTACCGTTTTTAAGATCAATAAGAAATAATGTTTCTTATATTGCGAGTTGCTTGCGCGCGATCTTCGAGGAACGTCCCATAAACTAGTTATGCGTGTGCGATTTTTTTCTTCTGCAATTTTAGAGATTACATTTGATGGCATTTTGCAATTGAAGGGAAAAGTATTTTATATAAATATATTAATTGTCATTATATCAATATGGAATTGTGTTTAAAAATAATAATTTTTTCTTTCTTCGATTCTATATAGGAAAATCATTTGATATAACTTATATTCGAGTTGTGTTTTATTCACCACGACCGGAATCATTTGCATTGTACAAACGAATGACACAGAATGGTCCGTGGATACCGTATCAGTATTACAGGTAATATAACAATTTTGTAATTAACAGCTAACAAATTTTAAAATGCTATAAAAATAATTATTTTTGAATATGTAGAAAATAAAATTGATAAAAATTATTATTTTTGGAAACGGCTCAATGACCTTTCAATGTAACATATAGAGATAAGGTTTTCTGAGATATTTTAACATACGAAATTTAGATGAATATTCCTAACAATTTGAGACTATTAGGTCTGGGTCAATTAATAAAAAAAATGTATATTCATAAAAAATTCTTAAACGGGCCAGCGGAACAGTGAATATAAATGATTATTACCGGCCCTATATAACTTCGCTTTGAGACTTCCATAAAGCAATCAAACTTAATAATCCTATTACAACTTATCCAAAGAGATAGAAATCAAAATGTCGGATTTATATAAAATCATTTTTGATTTTCGTAATTTCCGATTAATCGGAATTGATTTCTGATTTCTAAAATATTAACACGATTTTAATAGTAATTTTTATTTCGAAAAAATTTCTAAATCTTTGATTTCAAATGATTTTTGACTTTTTATATTTTATAAACAATTTTTAGAATTTCAGAAATTATTTCTGATTGCCGATGTTTTCGAATTTCCAAAATATTTCCATGATTTGAATAGTCATTTTTGATTCGGAAAAGATTTCTGAATGATTTCCTTGATTTTATATTTTGACTTCGGAATGGATTTCAGATTTTCGAATTATTTTACATAATTTCAGAAATAATGTCTGATTTTCTATATAATTTTCGTGATCTCATAAAAAAAATTTGATTTCAGAAATTATTTTCGAGATTTAGGAAATAATTTGTGATTTACATTACTTAATTCTGAAATGATTTCTAATTTCCAAAATATTTTTATGATTTAAGAAAATATTTTTGATTTCGAAAGGATTTCTAAATTCTTTGATTTTAATTTTTGACTTCCAAAATGATTCGGATTTTTTAAATGTTTTACACGATTTAAAAAATAATGTCGGATTATTTCATGATATCCGAAAAGATTTTCGTAATCAGTAAATAATTTCAAATTTTTTAAATAATTTGATTTCTGATTTTCGTAATTTCCGAAAAGATTTTTGATTTTCAAGACGATTTTAGTGATTTTTGAATTGTTGATTTTCAAAATGATTTCTGACGCGTAATTTGAAATAATTTCTGACTTCCGAAATGATTTTTGATTTTCGTAATTTCCGCAAAGATTTTAGTGATTTTTGTATTGACTACCGTTTATTTCAATGATTTTCGAAAAAAAAAATTATTGCTAATTTTGCGAATGATTTTTGAGTGTTTTGTGTGATTTGAAATGATTTCTGACTACCGAAATGATTTCAGTTTTTTGAAATGTTTCACATAATTTTTTATTTCGATAAAAAAATCATTTCTGATTGAATGAATGTTTTACGTGATTTTCTAATAGATTTCTGATTCGTATTGACATCCGCTTTATTTCTATTCTTTTTCCGATATTATTTCTAAATGCTTTGTGTAATTTGAAATGATTACTGACCTCCAAAATTATTGCTGATTTTCGAATGTTTTGTGCAATTTGATCATTGCCGAAAAAAATGATTATGACTTCCTAAACGTTTTACGTAATTTCCGAAAAGATGTTTGATTTTATGTGTAATTTTGAATGATTTCTGACTTCCGAAATGATTTCAGATTTTCGAAAGGTTTTACGTAATTTCCGAGAAGATTTTCATAATGATTTTTGTAATTTCCGTATATTGCTTCTGGTTTATTTCTATGATTTCCGAAAAAAAAAATCTGATTTTTGAAATGATTTTCACTCTTGTCTCATGAGTTCCGCAAGTGGTTTACCCTCGATTTCTAGATATGATTTAAGTCTTTATTAACTAGAAATGTCATTGGGTTTTTCTTAAAAATTATTAAAAATAAAGACAGAAAAATTCTCAATATGTAAATTTTAATTAATTAAATATTTTTTTCCCCACAAAAACAGCGCAACATGTCGTACCACATATGAGTTACCCGATTTCTTATCCGTTAAAAAGGGTGAAAATGAATCTCGTGCATTGTGTACTAGTGAATACAGTGACATCTCTCCCCTTCGAGACGGTAATGTTGCTTTTTCATCGCTCGAAGGACGTCCCAGTGCTATCAATTTTGAGCATAGTGCAGAGTTACAAGTAATTTGGTTTTTAAAATTTTTAGAAATAATCAAATTAATTTTTTTTTAATTTTTAAGGATTGGGTAACAGCGACCGATATTAAAATTACATTGGATCGCTTGAATACATTCGGTGACGAAGTTTTCGGTGATGCTCAAGTATTGAAATCATATTTCTATGCAATTGCTGATGTTGCGGTGGGTGCGCGCTGTAAGTGTAACGGTCATGCTAGTAAATGTGTTACAAGTACAGGTAAATTCTTTTGTAAATTTGAACTTACGAATTAGAGAATAATTTACCCGAATTTTTCAAGGTATGAATAACGAACGAACACGTGTTTGCGAATGCAAGCATTATACAGATGGTCCGGATTGTGAAAAATGTGCACCATTCTACAATGATGCACCGTGGGGTCGAGCAACTTCGAAAAATGTTCATGAGTGCAAAGGTAAGTTAGTTTTTAGTAATTATGAAAATTTACGTTTCGTCAATATTCGAGTTCTTCATCATAATACCAAAAGATTTCGATACCCAAAAAATGAACCACTTCATAATGAAACGTATGCTTAGGTGGAACTTGATAATAATATTTTATTACAACTTTCCTTTTAGAGGAAACGAGTACCGTCGAACCTTATGTAATTCACTGTTTTGTTGTGATTTTTCATTTGTATTTAGTTGTTACTTTAACTTTGAGCAGCAATAACGTTTTTTTATGTTGTTGCTTGTGAGTTAGTGTCGGAAAATTGTTTATAATTTCCATAATCTGGAAAATTGACAGATTTTCTATCTAAAGAATTTAGTCAAATATTTGAAATTCCCAAACTATGTGGCTAGTTTATGTTTACGTTTCAATGTTACTATTTTCGGAAACCGAACCCTATTGGAATCAACAGACCAATACGGTTACCAAATACAATCCATGGTATTTAGTTAATTGTAAGTCTAAGCGAGTATAGTAATAGTTTTAGGAACCATATGGGAACATTTAAATGTGTTTGGTGATTTTTTGTAAAAAATACATTTTTTTTAACGCATTTTCTCATCGAGGTCGAAGAACTTTCTTTGTTTATTTGTTATACTCGCCATAATATATTTTAATACAAAGCACAGTTTGCGGCGGTATAGACGACTTGATTAAAAAGTGTCCTTTTAGGGAAAACTGGTAACATTTTTCTGCCGTTTACTTTTACGTGGATTGTATAAATGTATAAATTTAATATTTTTTTTATAAAATACAACAGATATTGCGTAGTTATATACTTCAGCATAATATTTCTTCTAAAATGTAATTTATATACTTACACGCACAAAACTTTACCTAGCTATGCGGTTACAAGAAAAATCATAAAAGAATATTTGTCTAACGCACGTGGTTATAACTCTTCAAGTTTATAAATTATATGACAATGTCATATGTTTTGTAATAATATTAGACATGTTCCTCAAAACATAGACAATTCAAGATAATTATTTTTTATGATTTATGGAGTTTAAAGTATTCACGAAATTTAGAAAGTTTTTATTTGCTGCTGCCACAAGAAACGTAAAAGTATATTTTCTTTTATGATGGGCAACATAATTTAACTTTTAAATTATGCTTCGCTCGCTTTGAATTATTTTTTTTTCGACTTTATAAAAATATTATTTGTAAAATAACTCGGAATTTTTTTTTTCAAATTTAATGTAAATATTTTGACGTGATAGGGATGTTTCTTACTCAATTTGAATACATTTAAAAAAAACTATACTTCTACTCTGCAATATGTACAAATTCAGTAGGTTTTTTATATCCTGATGTTAATGTATAATTGTATGATGTTGAATTATTTAATGAGAAAATTAACGCGATTTTAATATAATTTTATTAATTTCTTTTCAGTATGTAATTGTAACGGTTATTCCAATAAATGTTTCTTTGACAAAAATCTGTACAATTTGACCGGACACGGTGGCCATTGTTTGGACTGTCAGGCTAATCGTGATGGACCGAACTGTGAACGTTGTAAAGAAAATTTCTATCTACGTTCCGATGGCTATTGTATAAACTGTGGATGTGATCCAGTTGGTATGTGACACATTAATTTTTTTTTAATAAGTTATCCTAATAGTTGTCCAATTTTAGGATCACGATCGCTGCAATGTAATTCAGAAGGTAAATGTCAATGTAAACCGGGTGTAAGTGGTGAGAAATGTGATCGTTGTGAAGCAAACTATTACAATTTCGGGCCACATGGTTGTCAACATTGTGGTTGTGAACAGAAAGGATCTTTGGATAATGTAGCTTCCTGTGATCCGGAAAGCGGTTTTTGTTTGTGTAAGGAAAATGTGGAGGGACGTCGTTGTAAGGAATGTAAGCCGGGATTCTTTAGTTTGGACTTGGACAACAAATATGGATGTACGCCATGTTTCTGTTATGGACATACTTCAGAGTGTCAAAGTGCCATTGGCTATTCAATCGTTTCAACAACTTCAACGTTTAACAAGCACAAGGAACGCTGGATTGCCGTCGACGATTACAATAATCCAATTGATGTGAAATATAATCAATATAGTCAAAGTATTGGCACATCGGCGAAAGGCAATGAATTCATTTATTTCTCTGCGCCCGATCGATTTTTGGGTGATCAACGTGCTTCGTACAATCGACTTATTAAATTTAAACTTCAATTGGTCGGTCAAGTTGGACCGAATCCATCGAGCAATGATGTTATTCTCGAAGGTTCGGGTACGAAAATTTCTCTGCCCATTTTCGCTCAGTCGCACAATTTGCCCGATCAAGAAGTTCGGGAATATGCTTTCCGTTTACACGAAAATAACGAATACTCTTGGCAACCGAGTCAATCGTCTCGAGGATTTATGTCAATTCTAAGCAATTTAACATCGATTAAAATTCGCGCAACTTACTCAATATCGGGCGAAGCGTTTTTAGACGATGTAGAACTACAGACAGCACATCGTGGAGCGGCTGGACGTCCGGCAACATGGATTGAACAATGTACATGCCCCGAAGGATATTTGGGTCAATTTTGTGAATCTTGTGCACCAGGCTATCGACACAGTCCTGCTTTGGGTGGACCATTTATGCGTTGCATTCCTTGTGATTGTAATAAACATGCAGAGATTTGTGATTCGGAAACGGGTCGTTGTATCTGTCAACATAATACGGCCGGTGATACTTGTGATCAGTGTGCGCGTGGATTCTATGGAAATGCTTTGATTGGTTCAGCATATGATTGTAAGAGATGTCCCTGTCCGGATAATGGTGCTTGTATGCAATTGTCTGATGATTCGGTCATCTGCTTGGAATGTCCAGTCGGATATTTCGGTAAGAAAATTTTCTAAGATAGTATATTTAATGAGCCCTATATTTCTAAAATTATTTTTTAGGTTCTCGTTGTGAACTCTGCTCAGATGGATATTATGGTGATCCAACTGGCATCAATGGCCATGTACAGCTATGTAAAGCATGTGATTGTAACGGGAATGTAGATCCGAATGCGGTCGGTAACTGTAATCGAACGACTGGCGAGTGCTTAAAGTGTATTTATAATACAGCGGGCAGCAATTGTGATCAATGTTTACCAGGTAAGTGATCGAATTTTTTTTAAAAATCTTTAAAATTCGCTAAAGCAAAACGCAAATAAAGTGGTGAAAATTAAAAAAAAATGTAAAAAATATTTATAATTCGCTAGGGCAACTTAAAACTAGATAGTCTCTAAAAAATCTTTAAAATTCGCGCATTTTAATGAATTTGACTATTTCAAACGATTTTTACATTTATAAACATATGTTTAAAAAAATCAATAATTGAACAAAATCTTTATAATTTGCTAAAGCAATACAAAACTACGTGTTTTGTGCTGCTATAGCGAATTATATAGATTTGTGTGTTTTATTGAATTTGCTTATTGTTTACTATTCCAAACATTGTTTTACATAATTTTTGTTAAGTTTTTGTGACTTAAAAAATAGTTAAACTAATACCGGAATAAATTGTACATAAAAATCAGAATAATATTATTTTTCGAACAATTAAAATTAAGGAAGCTGAGTGATCTTGTCTATTATAAACTATACAAAGCTACAATACATTTTCTAAACTTTAAGAAAATTATAAACTAGCATACTTAATTGGCTTATCAATGTAAAGATTAAATTGTACTCGTGTGTTTTTTTTTCGATGAACTTATGAATGAATAATATATGGAATGCCGCATCATGTGTGAATGACGAATTTTTAAAAATATTTTTAATAGACAATAGCCAAAGATATCAAAAATTGATAAGAAATGTTATTTAGAAATTAATTGAGAAATAACAGTTTGACTAAAATTGAAATTTATTTTATTTAAAACAACAGACTATTGTCTTATAAAACAGTTTAGAAAATTATAAATAATTGTTCAATAATTATGAATGTTCAAAAATTATGCAAATATTCAAATTTCAATAATAAAATTAGTTATTTTTTTTTAATTTCTCTTAACTAATTTAGAATTGTTACGATAGTATTTAGAATAACGAATGTTTTCTTTTTAATTTATAAAAGGTCATTTTGGTGATCCATTGGCATTGCCAAATGGAAATTGTGAGGCCTGCTCATGTTATCCACCCGGCACCGAACAAACCGACGAAGGTGTTTCGGTTTGTGAACAATTATCTGGTAAGTTTTCATGAGAAAAAAATTGAAATATTTTTATTAACGAAATTGTTATGCTAGGCAATTGTCGCTGCAAGCCTAACGTAATTGGTCGCAATTGTAACGAATGTCAAAATGGATACTTTAACATTGTGTCGGGCAATGGTTGCGAAAGTTGTAATTGTGATCCGGTTGGCAGTTTTAATGTTTCGTGTGAGCGTTTCTCGGGCCAGTGTTACTGCAAGCCAGGTGTTACGGGACTTCGTTGTGATCAGTGCGCTGATCGTCAGTATGGTTTTTCGTCTGAGGGTTGCAAGCCATGTGATTGCGATGAAAGCGGTGCCAAAGGTTTTCAGTGCGACCAATATGGACAATGTCCATGTAACGATAATGTTGAAGGTCGTCGTTGCGATCGTTGTAAAGAAAACAAATACGATCGTCATCAAGGATGTTTAGATTGCCCACATTGTTACAATTTGGTGCAAGATGCTGCCGATGATCATCGTGAAAAATTGAGAAATTTGAATAAAATTCTTCAGGAAATTGCTTCGAAGCCAACTGTTATTGATGATGACGACTTTGAATATAAATTGAAAACAGTTCAGGAAAAAATTGATATTCTTGCTGACGATGCTAAATCAGGTGCTGGTGGTGGAGATCGTACATTAGTGGAACGTTTAAATGATCTTCGTGATCGATTAACAATTGTTAAAAATCTTTTGGATAATTCTGATCAGTTACAAGATCTTACATTAAACGATATTGATCGAGCAACAACAAATGTTTCGTTAGTCGAAAATACAAATGTTGAAGCACGTAAAGAGCTGGCGGTAAGTTTGTTAGAAAATAACATTTTTCCTTTACTCTAATTATTTAACATTTAGAATGCCCTTGAATTGTTACAAACCGATGGTGTACAAGCTCTGGCAATGGCTCAAGATCGATCAAATCAATTTGGTCAACAATCGGAACAAATTAGTTCGATATCTCGGGAGGCACGTGCTCAGGCCGATAAACTGGAAGAGGAAGCTGCTCTGAATAAGAAGAATTCAATTGAAGCTAACGAGAAAGCCTCAAAAGCCTATGAATTGGCCAAAAATACTCTTAATTTACAAAAGAATATCAGGTAATTGGTTAAGAATTAAATTTGAAAACAAATTATTTAAATTATTCCTTTAGCGATGAACTTCGGACAAATATTCGTATTGAAGTAAGCCAGTCCAAAGAGAAATTGGATCAAACATCAAAACTAACGTCTCAGGCATTGAAAAAAGCAAATGACATCTACGATGAAGCTTTGACCCTATTCGCAAGTGTAAATGCATTGACCGCACCGGACATTGACATTGATAAATTGAAGAAAGAAGCGGCCGAAGCAAACAAGGAAGTAAGTAGCCTAAAATTTTAGCCCACATATAGGTCATTTCTTGATTGTGCAAGGTTAAGAGGGTTCAAATAATGATGACGATTTAGTCTATATAGTAACAAAGCGTTTATTAAATTTAAAAAATTAATTTAAAATCAAAATTTCTATAATTTTTTTTTATTTTCTAGGCACATCGATTAAACACCGAAATTGTCGAATTGCTATCAAGTAAAGACAAACTATTAGAAGAATACGATGGCAATATTGAACTGGCAAAAGTTTTAATTAAAAGGTAAGACTTCTTTTTTTTAATATAAAAAAATAACATTTTCTTCGTACAGAGCCGATGTTCAACAAGACGAAGCAATTCGATTGCTGGAGCATCTTAACGACATCTACACAATTGCCAAAGAAGCTGTTGCCTTGGGTGATGGAACGTTACGTGAAGCCAACAATACCTATCATACATTGGCTGGTAAGTTGAGAAGTTTATGGGTTAAATGATGAAAAATAATGAATTTTTTCGATAGGTTTTCAGTCACAGGTTTTGGAATCATCGGAAAAGGCTAAAAATGCATTGGGTACAGTGCAAGAGATAGAAAATCAAATCAATAAAGCTCAAGTTACTGTCGAAGAGGCCGAAAGTGTAAGTTATCTTTAAAATATACTAAATAATTGTAAATTAGACGCACAACATATACTAAAATTATTAATCTGCAAAGATTTCATAATAAATAATTTTTTTCAACAGGCACTGGCTGGAGCTCACAAAAATGCCAATGAAGCACGTCGTAATGCACAAGAGGCACAGGAAAAGTATGCTGAACAAGCATCCAAAGACGCAGAGGTTATTCGTCGTAAGGCTAACGATACCAAAACGGCTGCACGAAAATTACGCGGTGAAGCTGATCATTTAAATGGACGGGTTGTTGTTACCGATAATCGAATTGGAAAGCTAGAAGATTTAGCCAAGAAAGATGATTCATTAACGGAAGAGGCTAAGGAAAAGGTGATTTTTTTAAATTAATTATGTTTAAGGAAAATTAATTTCTTTTTTTTAAAGGTTGGTCAAGCTAAATCAGACTCAGTCGAAGCTCAAAATCAAGTGGCCAAGGCAATGAACGAAGTCAAGGTCATCATGGATGAGCTTAGTAGTTTGCGAGACATTAATGTGGCTGATCTAAATGATCTTGGTAAATTTTTAATTTTTTTTATAAAATTATGAAAACTTATCCAATTTTACCATTTTAGAAAATCGCTTAGCCGCAGCCGAAGAAGAAGTACGTCGTGCTGATTTACCAAATCGTCTAGAATCTTTAGTTGATCTAAAAAATCTTCAATCCATCGATATTAAAAACTATCAGAAGGAAATTCTTCTATTAGATGCCGAAGTATCAAATATTAAACTAATTGCCGATGCTTTACCCGGCGGTTGTTTTAAACGGACTCGCTTAGAGCCATAGTTTATTGGTCGTTTGTTTTTGGGCGCAACACCCAAAAGTAAATACTAATTCTTTTTGTACAAATTAATAAAACTAAAATTTAAATCTAAACCATAATTAAAGTTTCAAAAGTCATCATTAATTAATAGCGTTTTTTTGCAATAAATAAATTATTAATAATAAGTTTCTCAAATGCCATGTAAAGCGTGCCTATACATAAAATAATTACTTTGTATTTTTTTTTAATTCAACTAAAAAAAATATGTGTCAACAAATTAACTGCCATTTTCTTTTATGTTTTAGCCATTTTATATTCTATACGCGTCTTCAAAATAATTAAAAACCTCTAAATAAGTTATTATGTATTTATATATGTTAAGAGAGAGGAGGCTTTTCAATATATTTGCACAAATAAACAGGACAACACATCAACACTCATTTTATTTTTGAGGGGGAAACCACTAGCAAAAATGTTGTACCATAATTTCCAATGTAATTTCGGAAAACAAAAATAATTTCTGTTTTCCGAATTTAGTTCGGTTTTCCGAAATTATTTTCGAAGTCATTTTTGAAATTTCCCAAATTGTTTCTGATTTACGAAATGATTTCCGAAAGATTTCTGAGATCATTTCTTTGATTTCCGAAATAATTTCTCATTTCCAAAATGATTTCCTTAGTTTACGAAATAATTTATGTTATCCGAAATATTGCCTGCTTTTTTTAAATTATTTTTGTGAATTTCGAAATTATTTCCGTAATTTCCGAATGTTTTCTTAATTCCAAAAGATTTCTGATTACTGAAATGATTTTCGAAATGATTTCTATTTTCCGAAAGATTTCTGAAATTATTTCTGATTTCCGAAATGATTTCCGTGATATCCCATGATTTTCGTAAATGATTTCCCCTCATTTCACTTTTATCAAAACGCCCAAAATTATATTCTTTTTTCTTTTCGCTTTTATCAAAGTTTTTGATAAAAAAAAAATTTACTTAAAATTTAAAAAAATTATCGTTACTTACAAATAAATAAAGCTTTACAATAAAAAATAAAAATATATTTATAGAAAAAAAACAATAAAAAAGAAAAATCTTTAAAATA
>JANSTW010057134.1:0-11721 GCA_027564275.1 Diadocidia ferruginosa
CATTCAAATTAGGAAAATAAAATCGTATTTCAAATTTTCAAAAGCTACTACTGGTTATTATTTTATACTGTGATAGATACACTCTATACATACATAGATACTAAATTATTATACGAAGAAAAAATGTCCATAAATTAAACGCTTTATTTTTTCATTAATAAAATTGCAAAACATACCACGCATACAACATATATAAAAGAACATACCAAAAACATGAAAAATACATAATATTATAAAATATACGCAACATGCAACATTATGCATTTTGACTTTGTTATTTTTAGCTGGAGAAAAGAAGATTACGAAGAAGAAGAAGTAGAAAAAACCCGCTTTCCATCAAAGTTACAGGTAATTTTGCTCACTATATACAGTAATTTCTCTACTCTATGTCTCCTATATACGAACCACTCAACGTTGCGACAAAGAGTGGGAAAATTCGGTAAAATTCGTTAGCCCAATATGTATATAACAGGCGGAGCCAAACCATTTACTATAAATACAATGGATGGGAGAAAAAAATACGTCATTTCGAGTTTTCCTTTTACTGCTTCGGTTGTTATTTTTACTTGAAAACGATTTGAGAATTCAGTTATATTGTGGCGTTTGAAGAAAATCAAGCAGTTTGCATTTCATTTCATTCAATAATATTTCTAAAGAAAACAACTATATACACAATACTGTCGGTTTATATATATAACTAAAAATATTGTTTATACAAAAATTACATAGCAAAGAACAAGTGTGTGAAAAAATCAAATTATTTTTGATAGATACAGCAATATTCGCTAACAACAACAGAAAATAAGGAAAATATAAAGTGAACATTTAAATAGTGAAAAATAAAATTTAAAAAAATCAATATGAAAGCAATTACAGCTGTATGTGCTACTGGAGCATCGGTGCCAGCTATCGCCAATGGGCGCATCTCAAAGAATCGAGATGTTGAAAATGCAGAAATACAAATGTATTTATCAAAATTAAAGGATTTAGTACCGTATATGCCAAAAAATAAGAAAATAACAAAATTAGAAGTCATACAAAATGTTATCGATTATATTTGTGATTTACAAAGTGCATTGGAAACAACAACGTCATCATCATCAGCATCATCAACAATTAGTCAATTTGATGCAAGTGCTGTATTAAGTGGATCGTTAAGTCCACGTCAACCACTTGGCATCCGGTCTAGTCCAAACACAATTTTATTGACAAATAATCAAAATATGGATATTAATTTGCATACGGTAGGTTTTTTTTGTATTGGTATTAGAAAACTTGTTTGCATTTTACCACAATCATTTAACATTATGAATATAACAGTCTCTCGACCAATTTTTCTTATTTTTTGTAATGAAACAATAATTAAATATACGTTTCGGTAATGTTGTCCTCTTCAGTATTCTCTATCTATATACAATTTAAACAGTTTAGTATTTTAAAGTTCATATCATTTTTTTTAATGAAACTATGAACAACTTATACATAAATACACAGTATAATATATACATATGTACGTATACATGAAATCAAATATTCCACTTAATTAATAATAAAGTAGCAATAGGAAATGATTAACTACACATATACGTCTATAGTTAGGGTAAGCTGCCGTATTACGAGCCCTCGCCAGTTGCGACCCATATAATAGAATTTGCTAAATATTTAAATATTCGGCGAATTTTTTTGTTATACGTGTATACAATTTAATTGAACAGCTTTTTGAGCATTTTAATCCAATGAAATTTAAAAAATTGTTTTTAATTTAAAAGATATGCTACAAATAACAGACGTGTGTAAACAAGCAGCTTAAAAGTTAGTTTTTCCATATTTGCATTAGAACCAGCTTTTTGCATAACTTGATTTTTTGCCATAAGAATAGATTTTAGAAAGATTTAATTAAAATTTAATAAACAATATTTAACTGTTTAATAATTAAATACAGTAAAAATACTCAATTATTTAATTAAATTTAATAAATTAATAATTAAGCATTACTAAAAAATAAAAATAACGAAAGTTCATACAAAACTTATTTTTTTGTAAAAGCCCAAAGCAAAAAACAAACCCTAAGGGGGCTCGTTACTGGGTGGCCTACCCTATATTATATAGAAAGCATCTTTTTTTTTGTATTTCATATACAACTGTTAATTAAAATCTTGTGTGTATCTTTTTCTATATAAAATATAAAGAGTTAAAGAAAAAACTTTTTATATAAAATTTATTTTGATTTTGAAAAACAACACCTGCATTCAATAATAAATGTATTTAATTTTAACACATACTATAGTATATATGAATGGCAAACGCTGAGATTTTGCAATAAACTTTAGATATACATTTAGTATAATAAAATTTTAAATGAAAGAAAATATATTTTGTTTTTTCAAAGATATTATATGAGAGACGAGACGCGAGTGTTTTTACGCATATATATATACTATAATTTATAAAATATTATCAAGGCGAGGTTAAGAGATATTTTTGTTGTTAATTTATTTATTTTTTATTTAACACTTAGTAACAACATATAAATTTATATACAAAACTTATAACATAAATATATTTATAATTATATAAAATATTAAAATGAATAACAAAAAACACACAGCTAAAGATTTCAAAGTTTTATTCCATTTCAACCCAGTATAACATTTTTGAACACCTGTGGTGTTGTGGTTAGTTTGAAAATCACTGGTTTGTGAAGTTCCCATTAATTTTTCTACATTCATTCAAAAACTAATTCTATTCATTCATTCATTTCATATACATAAATATTAACTATATTATTTTTTGTTAAAATGTGTGTGAAAATTTTTTTTTCTATATAAATATTGAAGATACATACTATATAACACATATAAGTAGACTGTAGGTATGTTCAAATAACCTTTTGTGCTATAACCATTACAAATTTTGAAAACAGGAAACCAAATTTAAATTAATTATAAATGTGAGAACCCAATAAAATTATATTGCAAGAAAGTTATCAATTTTATAATCTCAATCTGCATGCTATAAACACAATGCACAAAGAATAAAGTTAATTATAAAATTATACATCCTTGTGGAACACTCCTTTATTTCAATTAGATAAAGTTAACAGAATAATATGCTGTGGTCAATACAGATTCTTATATACAGCAGACACTGCATTTTATCTACCGTATTATATACAGTACAATGTACATATAGTATGTAAGTAGATTATTATATACTACTAATTATCTTGTCTGTGATTCGAACATCATTCTTGGTAAAGAAAACAGATAATCTGTAAAAAACGCAATCAATCATGGGCTGAACAGTGCATGAATTCTATATAGAAAAAGAGATAAAAAAGAGAAAACTTTTTTTTAGGACGTTAGGAGCCTACCGTATACCAAGTTTCGGGTCTATCTTTTTAATATTAAATTGTGGAAGGAGTATAATATAATGGTTAAAAAATATAAGAACATAATATTTACTTGAAATTATTATTTTACAATCTACTTTTTGATTTAATTTAAATATTTTATCACGTTCAATAGAGGTAGGCGACAACATTTTTCTATATTTTAAATTTATCTCCAATTTTTACATATTGGTAATTTTCGGGACTAGTTTATAAACTTCTTGTGGGTTATAACGATTCCACAGTGATATCTATAACTTTTTATAGTATATTTTTATTGAATAAAAAAAAATTAATTAAATAATTAAATTGGAAAAAAAGAGAAAAGTTTTCTCATTTTTTATAGAATTGGAGTGCGTTCACGTCAGAGTATAGCAAACCTCGGAGCATAGATTGTCAAACTAAAAAACAAATGCTAAACTCTCGGGGTTTTTTGAGTCTATTAAGCTCTATAGGATTTTTCGGTCTTATAAATTTTGCAATTAAATTTTAAAAACAATTAAATTTTAAAAACAATTAAATTTTAAAAACAATTAAATAAAGTAATTTAAATTAAATATTATTATGAATGCGCGGAATATAGCGATTTTAACGATGATTATAAAATTACCAGTGGCAGCGAGCTTACTATCACCTTTGTATTTAGAAATTCAAAACAGTAATATCAGTTGCCGTTGTTGTCATCGTATATTAGATGGCTTTGACTCTAAAAACAACAACAAACGCACTAAAATACGCCTGTTGATGCTTCAATTCAATAGATGGCTTTTCGAAGTGATATTACTATATAAATATCAATGCTATCACTCAGTAAAAAGGCGAGTCATACGTATAACCCATCGAGTTTCGAAAAAGTTTATTACACTCCATTGTGTACGCATCAGAGTAGTAGCTGTCAGAGCCTAACAAACTCAAAATGGAGAGTTTGAACGGCTTTATGTATGATTTAGGTATATAGATTGAGTTTTTTATACCCTAATGAGCTTATTGTACTCTGACGTGAACGTACTCCTGATTTGATGGTTGCTTTTGATATAAATGTCCAAGAAGTGAAACGAAAATAGATGTCTTCTATGTTCTATGTAATACACTGTGTATTTTTTGATCGTATGTATCGCAGATTCTATGAATGTAGATGAACAATTTTTTAAATGTTTAAAAATTGTTTATAAATCTACCAATTAAATTCTACTTTGCAAAAAATATGCCTATTTTCAATATGTCGTGCGGGTGACGACATAAAATGTTTCTATTAATATAAGTACAACATTTTATTATAATATCTTGTTTATTGTAATTACAATATAATTGTTTAAAAATTGATTGACATGTTTACCTTTTTTTATGTTAACAATAACAATAATTGTACATATACTAATATGAAAACCAGTTATCTAAAACAACCTTCCCTCTTTATTGTAATATATATTTCTTCAATTAGTAATAATGATGATCTTTGTTTGATAAATTTGTTATTGCTTTTTTAAAATAATTTTTCAATATAATAAATTCATTAGGAAATGTATTTAAAAAAAATATATTTAGTATATTTTTTAATTAATCATAAAAAGCTGACATAAGTAATTAAATTATTATGCACACGTGTTCCATTCAATCAAATTTTATAGCAATGGCGAAAATGTATTAATTTTACAAGAAAACTATATAATGTTATATAGTCACAAGAACAATATTTTTTGAATTTGTGGGCGAATTATAATCACTTTGGAAAATCTGAAATATTTTGTTCGTATGTTCATAAATGCATTCTTAAAATAGAAATCGCATATATTGTGTTTTGAATTAAAATATTTTTATTAAACAAATATTTTACTATGCCATGGTCCACGACGATATTTTATAATGGATAACAAATGTTTGCAGTTTAGATTCAATTTACAAAAAAATATTTACTGCGTGTTTGCAATTTGTGGATAATAATAAATTTTAACCGGTGCAATTCCAAGAAATATTTCAAGCAAAGGCCAACCGGTTTTTATTTATAAAATTAAGTATTAGATTTTTTTTTCATTTCAAAAAATGCGTGAGATAATTTTTCATTGAATAAAAATTAGTTCATAAATATTGCAGTTGGCATATAGAGAAACTATTATGAAGAGTTGCCAATAATACAATAAATATAGAGGGGAAGAAAAAAACGCATACGTAAATAGTTGGAAAGGTCGTTTGCGCGTAACACCTTTTCATCGAAAAATTTATATTTTAATATTGAGATGTGTTCAGCTGTTTAATTCGCTGTTTAGTGTGTGAACTGCGTTTTTTTTTTTCAATTTATTTATTGCCTTTTGTTATATAAACTTATATATGTACAGTTAGGGGTTGTTTGAATATACGTAAATATTTTCACCCCATAGTATATTGTATAGTATTTATTACAATGAAAACAATTATATGTATTAATTTTTATTTGATTCTAAAAGATTGTTAAATAAATATTTATATACTTTAATTTTAAGATATACCTACTATATAAATGTAATATTTGAATAATTAACACGATTACATGACGCAATATAGTACAAAATACAATAAATTTTTAAAGTTAAATTGATGTGGTTTTTACTTTTTTTTAAATGTAGAATTTATTTTCGACAGTTCCATGTGTTTTAACGGATGCATGCCGCGGCACCGAAAAGCCCTGGCATCGAAAACCCTGGTATCGAAAATTTAATTTTAAAAATATATACAGCAACCCTGGTTTTTATTTCTTAGAAGGAAAATATTTAGTCCATACAATCTAAATATAAACCAGAGCAATTGCACTATACATATTCAATTAGGGTTGCTTTCTCGATGCCAGGGCATTTCGATGTCAGGCTTTTCGATGCTAGGGCTTTCGATGCCATCGACTCCAAATGTTTACACAATAATTCACAATAAGATGACATGACATAACACCCAAAATACATAACGCCCAAAAGCCAAATGACGGGAATATAAATACAAAAATATTTGTCAGCAGGCCGCTGAAAAGCAGATCTGTTAACAAAAAACCCTCTGTTATGTCAAACTTTGTGGCGAAACTTTTTGTCGTATATATAATAAAAGCATCAAATATTACGCAAATCAACGATAATTATATTTTTCTTCACTATATATAATTAATTTGTTTATAGAAAAAATTATAACTTAAACAAAATTTACGATCCAAGATTTAAAATTTCTAAGCATATAAATAATTTTAATTTCCAGTAGCGCCATTAAATAAATCCCGCGTGCCATAATGCGACGTATGCGTAGATACGTTTACCATAATATTGTGTGTATACTGTATATATACATTAATTGAATTGATGACTTATTAAAATGTCAGTTAAATGACTTTATTATGTCTAAACAGAAAATTTGTAATTAATTTGATGAGAAAAAAAGAAAGTCTAAATAATAAATTTAAATTGTGTGACGTATATATATAAGTATACATTTTATATATAGACAACATTTTTCCGAAGCGAAAGATTTTCTTGCTTTATTGTATATTATATGACATCACACATAATATAATAAATATAAATTAGATTTATTTATCTGACTTTTTTCAACCTAAATACTATTTGTAGTTAAAAAGTCAAGATAATAAGTTTGCCTTTATATGAAAACTCATGAATAAATTATATTTTTTGAACTATACATTTTGCCAATAGATTGCGCATCTCATATATATATGGTATACAATAATTTATATTGAAAATATGCATTTCATAAATGGCGCCTAATAAATATTACTGATTTATAAATGAACAAGGAAATTAAGCCACATATTATGTACCTATACGTACATTGATTTATTTAATTATTGTGAATTCATTCAAATAATCTTCATTTTAAACATTTTGTAGTATTTATGAGTTTCTTCTACTAATTCCCTAAAAATCGCGACTCAAATTCAGTAATGGAATCTAAACCTAGAAATATTTTGAAACAAAGATCTATAAACAAAGTGATCAGGTGTTAGGTAAACAAAAATATATTTGAACTCAAATTCACACAACCTAACAAAAATTTAATTTTCATTTGGTTGCGTGCATTTGCGTTCAAATGTATTATTGTATATATTTTTTACTTGTATGTATATGCATATATATATAGTCAAATAATGAGAGCAATTTTCAGTAGCGACATCTTTGGGATGCTAAATCAAACATTGCATTTTGTATATAGTGCGGCAACATTCTTAGTAGTAAAAGTCTCAGTGACAATAACCGTATATATATTAGCTTTGTATATAGAAATTATAAGTAGTAATATCAGTTGCCGTTGTTGTATTCGTATAATAGATGGCTTTGACCCTAAAAACAACAACAAACACACTAAAATACGTCTGTTGATGCCTCACCTCAATAGATGGCTTTTCAAAGTGATATTACTATATAAATAAAAATATCAATGATATTAGCTTAACGCATCCTAACTTTGCATAATATAATTCTTGTCACTATAAAATATAGCATACACAAAAAAGCATCTCATACACTCGGATTAGTATATAGTTTTACTATATTACATACATATAAAATAAATCTAAAATTTATTTAAAAATCAAATAACTCAATCAATTCACAATAATGATTATTGAGAAAAAACTTTATATGTCTCTTTGTCTATACGCATACTTCTAAAATAACCGCACAATATTCCTATTTGTTTTGGATGATGTAAAATGTCTAATAATAATAATATTTATTGGTTATTTTTGTACACAATTAAGTTGTTGTTGTCAAGTCAAGTCAGTTTTTTTAATACATTTATTTAATTTTGTGTGGTACTTTAAAACACACATAAACTTGTCACGATGTCCATAAAAATATACTAAACATAATAAAAAAATAAAAACATTTGTACAGAACATCTAGCAGTGAAAAAAATATTTTTTTTATATCTACCTCGAAAATTGTAAAAAAAAATATTATACGATGATGGAAATGGTAAATTTAGAAAGTTTTAGCTATATATGAATGATTGCTATATAATAAGTTAAAAAATTTCTTTAAATCTGAAATAAGTGGGTATATACTGACTAATTTGAATTTCATTCAGACGGAAATACATCATCCTCGCATTTTCTTTTAGATACTTCAATGACATTTTTAAATTTTTTAAATAATTCCAATTCTTACCCTTCAATGCATTTTGTAATCATATATGATAGTATGATACAACCACTTTTTTAAGAATATCTATAGCTTATGTTAAATTAAACAATAACAGTTTTACACATAATAATATTGTATAAAACATGTGCATACATCATATAAATAGATAATACAGTTCTATACCGCATTTTTGTAATAACAAAAACAATTTTTATTGTGTCCGACGAAGAGAAGTCTCATGTACTAAAAGCTTCAACAATAAATGGAATTTTCAAAGATAATTATAAATATTTCCTATAACTAAAAATTACTATTATGTTCGGTTTGTTGTATATTTAATTATAATGTAAAAACTTGCTAATAAATTTTATTCTAGATTATCTTAATTCTTAACATATCAATTTTTGGTTGTATCATTTATGATACAATATGCGTTTAGCAATTAAAAAAAGGTTGTATCATGTATGATACAACTGAAATCTGTGCTGATAAATTAAACGAATTACAAAAGATCGCAAAGAAAAACCATTTACTATCTTTAGCTGAATTTCGAATTCAAATTTCAGAGATTTTGTTATGTTCCCTCGCTTTGGAGTAAAGGACACGATGATGATGATGAATCGGTACTTGGTTTTACCCGATCTACTACCCGGGTACCCAACACCAGTTTAGTTAAATGAGCGACAACGTTGTAAGCTGTCTGGTTGCTCAATTGTATCTTATGTTTGCTGTAAAAAATGTTTGAATTTTGTATGCTTCAATACCGATCGTAACAACATGGCCAATACTATTTATGTTATGTGGTTTCTATATATCAGAATAGATATGATAGTAATTTGAAAAATTTTTGTTTTCATATTATTAATAATTATCATTTCTTGGTATAATTCGCTGCAGCAAAATAAAGCTCAGGAATGCACCTATTTTGGATTGATGTCTATTTGGCACTATCTGGAGGGTGTTATCCAACTCCACTGACGAAAGGTTAGCCTAGAAATAGTGCCGGCCTTTGTCGGTATGAGTAAAAAAACATCAAATTTTTTGAAGGTTCTAGCGTATGCTGGAACCACAGGCTTCGGCGAATAGCTGAAGCCACATAATATTGCACAAGTATTCACTTTTCGTTGATCGATTAGCCTGTTTCTAAATTTTATATTTGTTGACACTCACGATCGAAAACAAAGTAAATATTTTACTATTTACATATTTTTAATCTATATTTATAAAATAAAGACCGAACAACCAGGAGATGAGTTTTCCTCGAATTTCTTTGACCCAATATTTATTTGAATATTTTTACGATAATCTAGACCATCGTTAAATATTTTTTCTTACCAAAAAAAGTCATGCATTGAAGGGTTAACACTCGATTTAAATTAGAAATTTCTATTTGAAAATGAAAATTAATTTAACTTTCATCCCACAAAAGCTTTGTACTTCATGTGCATAATATATTTAATAGTTTATTTTATTATGATTTATATTTATAATGTGCAAGCATTAAACATTGATTTTATTATTTATATTTTATACAAAGTTTAAAGTTAAAATAAATGAATCAGTTTTTCGAATAAATATATTATTTTCCACACGAACATTGACATACTTTACATTTATTGGCTCAAATGTTGAAAATATATTTTAAAATTGTATTGATTTATTTATCGATATTCGAAAATATATTTCATTTTTCGCAGCTCATATAATATTTATAATATTTGTAAATATAATAATATGTAGTTGAGTTGCATTTATGTAGATATGTGATTTAAACTCGGATTTATAAATATTATAAATATTTACACGAACATTATTGAATATTTTCTTTCTATTTAAATTATATACGTATACTTTATTGCCACACATATGTGTGACTGATGTATGTCATTTTTTTGTCTATTTTAAAAATATTATTTTTAAACATTTTGTTTTCTATAATTATCGATTTTGTTATTTCAAATTTTGTCACATTTTATTTTGTTTTATTTTTAATATATATAGTAAATCTCATATCTGTGAATTTTTTCACGAAGCATCCTCGAAACACATCAAAGAAATGTTCCCCTATTGATTATCGTGACAACTTTTGTATACATAACTTTATATATAGGTGATAAAAATTAGGTTTAAATTTACCTGAGTTTATTTACAACAATTCTCTATTTGTTATTTTTAGTATATATGAAAGGTATATTTATAAATCTATCTATAGCTACTATTTTTATAAATTCAAAAGAAAATCCATTCAAATTATTGTAACGAATGAATCTATTGATCTTTGCGATTTGTTTATGTTTTCTTTTGGTCATATCCTGCCTGTTAATTGTAGTATAGTTGTATTTTATTTGACGATAAATCAAAGATTTTGTTTTTTTATATTATGAAAGTCTGATCAAATTCCAATGATTTAAAAATTAACACAAAAGTGGGATCTGGCCTTTTGGAGTTAAATAAATCGCTTTATTTATTATGTATAGAGGTTTCTCAATTTAATTATTTTGTTTAAAAAAATATTTTAACTTTAATAAAATTATTTCTTTATGTATATTGTATACCAGTATATGTACATAAAATTGATTGTTCAATTTATTAGAAATGCATAAAAAAATTAGTGAAACAACTCATTTTTCTCTAATATACTTGAATGAACTAGAACAATGAACAATATTTTATTATATTGTATAAGTTTTCGATACTTTATATTGAATATTGAATAGAGACTTATGTAAAAAAAATGCAATAATATTTTGATTAATGGTTTAATTGATTGAGTTATTGTATATACGTATAAATTATATTATCTTTTGCAATTTATATAAATTAAATGATTTGAATTACTTAATAATAATAATAATGTATAACATTATATGTATTTTATTAACATTAAACTGATATGTCGACAATTTTAATGAAGCTTTTAACTGATATTCAAAATTTCTGAGTTTGAATGTTTCGATTTCGTCATCAGTATCACATACAATGGTAGATTTCAAATATCACATAGCTCAACAGACCATATTTTCAACTTAATTAATATTTCTTTATAACAAATTCGTACGTTATTTAATCGCAAGCGAATTATAATAATAATAATTTTATAGATGAAATATTACTATGCATCTTTGTCTTTTTAATAAATCCATTTATATGTGAAAATTATAGAAATAAGACGCACATATTTGGTTGCAATCATCGCTTGACTGCTATTAATATTTC
>JANSTW010057145.1:0-11721 GCA_027564275.1 Diadocidia ferruginosa
TACACATTTTTGTATCTTATATTCTCGATCTCTTTCCTTTTTTTCTTGATTTCTTGAACAAGTCAACGTCTAACAGCCCCTTAATAATAATAAATAATGCAATTTAAAAAAAATTTAGGAACAGGCTAATCGATCAACGAAAAGTGAATATTTTTGCAATATTATGTG
Organism: Diadocidia ferruginosa; assembly: GCA_027564275.1. Classification (NCBI taxonomy): domain Eukaryota; kingdom Metazoa; phylum Arthropoda; class Insecta; order Diptera; family Diadocidiidae; genus Diadocidia; species Diadocidia ferruginosa. Next base: position 169 of record JANSTW010057145.1, read on the forward strand.
GCTCCACCTATTCGCCCAGAGCCTGTGGAGCCACATAATATTGCAAACATATTCACTTTTCGGTGATCGATTAGACTGTACCTAAATTTTAAAATTTGTTGACACTCACGATCGAAAAAAAGTAAGTATTTAAATACAATTTTTGTTTAGAACCACCATCCGAGCCCACCGAACACCGGCATATGTAAAGTACGGAATAATTAAACTTTTTATTAGAATATGTCTCGTATATTGATGTAGAATAAGACTTATTTCACGCAATCTTCTCTAAACCCCATAGTCCTTTTCACATACCTATACCATTTAAATGGTCATTGCAGATGCAGAATAGTTTATTATTAAAAATAACTCCAAAGTTTGTTTAATTTATCAAATTGATATTCCGCATTTCAATTTAAAATAAGTTTTGGTCAACGATCAGTATAGACATCAGACATGTTTTGCTTGATAATAATAAGAGTTTTGCTATTTATCGGATTTATTGTCTAACCATTAACTGTTGCCCAAAGATGTATACATTATTTAAATCAGAATTAAGCCTAGATATTAGTTCAAAGCGTTTTGAAAAAGTTCCACAAATAGACATTTGCACATTGTTGGCAAACATGGAGTGTTGTATAAATATGAGACAAATCGCGATTATTGAAGAAAAAGTAGCGAACCCAGAACTGATCCTTGCGAAACTCCGCACGAAATATGTAATAAGTTTAAAAATTCATTATTAACACTTACGATAATGAAGATATGATCCAATTACTAATTAGTAACGTATAATTGAACAGGAAAACAAACAAATGTTTCGTAACTTAAGGCATAGTTTATCATGATTTACACTTTCAAGGCCTTAGAAAAATCTAAAAACAAAAGCACTGAAACAAGTTTCCTATATCTAATTCTTTAGAAACTTCATAAAAAATATTCAATAAAAAAGCTGTTGTTCTCGAATTCGGTCTTAAAAACTTGATTGAACAGATTAAAGTACACCTGTTTTGACCATCTAATTGTATTCTCCATTAAGCCTTTGACAATGCTGAAATGATGCTGATGATTTTAATTAATTTAATATAGGTATTCTATCTCTAGGCAATTCGATGCTAGGCAATTCGATGCTAGGCACTTTCGGGGCTAGACACTTTTGGTGCTAGGCACTTTTCGTGCTAGGCACTTTTCGTGCTAGGCACTTTTGGTGCTAGGACATGCTCCGACCTCATCTTCAACATTTAAAAAAACAAATTCTTCATCACAATCAAATCAAATCAATTATTATCACAAAAAGAAAAACGATTGATATAAAAACAAATTGCTGCTAAAATTTGTTTGCTGAAAAGCTTCAGACAGTGTTAGTTAGACTATTGACCCCAGGTCTTTAATATTTCTCCACAATTTGTTTTGTACCAAGATTTCGGTTCAACTTTGAAGCACAAAATTTCTGTTTCAGTTACCTTGCTGCGTACTTTTTTTTTTTAAATAAAATTCAGTCACTAGGTTAGACCCGATCTATAATGACAGTTTTAATGCGGGCAATGTCCATCAATCAATAATGATTTTGTGGAGTTTGTTGTTCTTCCAAGCAGCGGCGTATTTGCCCGACTCAAGGAGGCCTAAATTGTGAAATATGGTCATTAAAGAGAGTTGCTAAACAAACTCATTAAAAATACTCAACTTTGAATCAATATCATTACTAATATAAATATCACTCCATTGCTTTGAATCAATATCCCTCTGCAGTTTTTAACCATTTTAATAGTACTTAGTGAACTCTTCTTCTGCGCATAGGCGATATATGAAACTACCCTATATAGGTGAATATTTTATATTATTATAATACATTTCACACATTTTATAATTTTTTTTTACATATTTTCCCATATTATATGTATATGTGTATGAATTTTCCGCATATATATTTATTATAATAATATGAAATAATAAATTTTATGCACGGCACATAATATTTTCAGTATATGTAAATTTAATAATATATTATGCGCGTTCGATTCATGCATGCATATTAGGGTTAACGATTTAACTATTGGATTTTAAATAGTTTACAAAAAAAACTATACATAATATTATAAACATATTATTATATTTTTATATAAATATTAGGAGCTGCGGGAAAAAAGGTCACTTTATAAATTTTTACACGCAATGAATTTAAATTTGGAATTGTATTATGAAATTAAATGACTCAATTTGAATCTTTTATTTACAGATTTAAACATAACAAGTTGACAAAAAATCAGCTTTTATATTATACAAATTAAAAAGAGATTTATTTCTTTAGTTAAAGAATATATTTGAAATAGAAAAACAATTTATAATTTAAAAAAAAACTAGTTGAGAGGACGGTAAAAACCGTCGCTTCTCGGAAGTCGCAAAACAACGCTCCTTTCTATGTCCATACAATTACCAGTTGGTCTAGTTTGGCACTTAACGCAGTCGTTAACGTTCAACATAGAAGTGATTTTTCCTTCTGTTTGTCATCGTATTTATATGCGAGCTCGCCCATATGAAACCAATTTTGCGTAGTGTGTTGTAGTGGGAGTAAACTATATAGATGCTTGCTATGTACAATGTACATATAATAGCCAGCTGAGTTGCGTGTTGTACATAATCGTAACTATGCCCACCTCAGTTGGATGATTGTTGTATATAACTAGCTGGTGCGTGTGGAGATGTAAATACATAGCAGCTGGATTGATGTATATAAGCGGCTGTACGATGCGTTGTAGAGAAGGTAAAATATATATAGAGCAGTCGGATGATGTATATAAGCGGCTATATATGTGTGTGTGTTGCCTGTAAGATAAGATAAGATTTACAAATGAAGATTTTTCAGTGTTGACCATGGTGTTATTATTTTATTTGCATAGCAAAAAACCATAATATTCTTAGAAAAAGATCTAAACTATCTTAAGGTAATATAAATGCGGTCTATTCCACGTGCATTTCAAGCAGTAAGTTGGAAAAGATATTATTTTTTTCATGATTATGGACAAAAAGATATAAAAAAAAAAATCAAATAAAAATAGTTTTAAATAATTTCAGGCTATCAGAAATTTATTGCAGATAAAATGTACTATACCTGCGTGGATTCATTTTGACGATAATGTATAGGAAACGTTCTTTATATTGTATGCAACTACTTTCCGATTCATCTCATATATATGTATACTTTGGTTTACTTACTCCATTGAGATAAATTCGTTTTATTTTTACTGGATTTAACTTAATTTTATTCAATTGGTGATTTTTTGTGCAAGTTTATTGAATCACTGTATATGTATCCTATATAAAATAGTTATATGTAGACTGAGCTACATTAACAGATTAAGCTTATTTATGTATATATAAAGCGTTTTTACTATATAAAACAAATAAAATACAAATTTAAAAAACTTGTTACTTTTTGTGTGTGTAGCGGGCTTGCTTAAGGGCTTTTCCAAATTGTAATAAACTGACTGTACTGCAGTTATTAGACCTTGCAGTGTGAGATTTCGAACAAGTGTATTAACAAGATAAATCTAAATAATGCTATTTACTGTTGTAAAAAAAATTGAAAAATTTAAAGTAATACAATTATTATTCAAATATATTTTGTGTATTATGTGAATTCATTCACCCTATTCAATATGTATAATAAAATAAATGACGCAGTCGGTATAAAGTGTATACGCACATATATATACAGATTAATATTGTGTTTGTCCTTTTTTATCGTTCCGAATTTCGTCTATAAAATGTAATAACATTATTTTGATTGCACCCCTATAAAACATATAATATATGTAATAATGTAATAACCAATTTTGTTATATACATATTTATTTTGTACACACGCATATAAAGACCCCATCATCGAAAATACTATTTCACGATGATTACATATTATAGTAAATTTCGAATAAAAAAATGCCGTCAACAACCATGTCTAACCATTTTATTTACCATTTGGAATTTAATGTGTGTATTCTCTATATTTCCATATAATATAGTACAGTTCGTTTGAAGAGCATGAATTGAATAATAATAAAAATAATGATAATAACAACCAGAATATTTCGTACATTTCATATTTTAGATGAATAATGGTAACATTCTATATTATCAAATTTAAAATTTAGGTACAGGCTAATCAGTCAACGAAAAGTGAATACTTTTGTAATATAATAAATTTCGCCCGAACCATTTAAAAAAGTGTCTTTACTCCTATACCGATAAGAATTTGCACTATTTTTAGGCTAACCCATCATCAGTGGAGATGGATAACAACCTCCGGCGAAAGCTAGAACCACATGCTCAGGCGAAAGCTAGAGCCTATAATATTACAAAAGTATTCACTTTTCGTTGACCGATTAGCCTGTTCCTAAATTTTAAATTTGAAAACATCGAAAAGAAGTAAATATTCTATATTATATTTTCAATCATCCGCATCTACAATATATTAGCACTGCATTCACAATATTCGCATTCAGCCCTGCACTGTACTTACTCATATGATTGTTAGAATAAAAAGTGATATTGAAGTTCGTTTTTTCCATTCACTAAAGTGCTTTATATATATTTACCAATGAATAACCATAAATCAAATGTCAAATTCTACAATTTATCTGGGGTGTTATATACTGTTTTTTGTTACAAAAAATATCGAAGTGGATAATATTTTCTATACTATTGATGAAAAGGAACTTTCGCATATATATATGTGGCGAGAACAAAGTAAAAAGAGGCCATTATTGCCATTTTATCAAATGAAATTTTCTTTTTAAAGCTTATGGTTTTTTTGAAATTCAAAGAAAGTGCTTACACTATTTATATAGATGAAATCAATTTTTCACTACACAAAAGCTATTTTAAACAGAGTATACACAGTTTTTAGGTTATGTTGAGTTATTAATAAAGTAATGTTTTTTTTGTTTAATTTTGTAAAAAGGAGTTTAAATTTTGAGCATTTTAAAAATAAAAATGCAATTTCGTATTTTAAAATATTCAAAAATATTGCAATTTAAAATCCGGTTTCGGTTCTACGGAAGCATAACGCCTTAAACCAAACGCATATCTGCAGCAGGCATCAAAGGCAGACTTTACCTTAGCAGTATAGACACACTGTCAAGACCCGTACTATAAATAATATCACAGTATGTGAAAATAGGCAAAAGCAAAGATTTAACTAAAAGAAGACGAGTACTATATGGTGTGACTGATTTTTGAAGGGAAAGACCACGTAGCGAAGCATAAACTCGGCAAATAATACTACTTGTGTTATCGGTCCAATCTAATTTATTGTTAAGCACTAAACCCAGATTTGCTACCTTTGAAGAATACGGTAACGAAACTTTATTTAAAACTACATTTGGCATTATCTCAAAAGACGGACCATTATTGATTAAAAGTACCTTGGTTTTAGCGATATTCAACGATAGGCCATTTAGCAAAGCCCAGTCACTTATATACTTTGTAGATCACAGTTAATCTTGTGAATACAATCCGATAAAGATGATCTGTTACAAGAACGATACATTTGAACGTCATTATTGAACATATGATACTTTGAAGAAATAAAGACGTTAGGAAGATCGTTAATGAATAACGTAAAAAATAAAGGTTCAAGAACCGATCCTTGGGGTACACCCATAGAAAGATATTCGAAAGTCGAGAGAAAATTTTCAATACTAGTACAATGTTTTCGGTTATTTAAATAAGACTTAATTAGTTGTAATGCTGTGGATGAAAACTTGAATTGAACTTTGAGTTTATTTAGAAAAATATCATGACTGACACTATCGAAAGCTTTAGAGAAATCAAGCAAAATTAGTACTGTTATATTTTTAAAGTCCAACTCCTTCCTAAGGTCATTAGTTATTTTCAGAAGTGCCGTGGTGGTACTATGACCAGTTCTGAAACCAGATTGGAACTCCGAGATTAATTTATTTGTATTGACGAAAGGAACAATTTGTTTATTAAGAAGAATATTGCAAGCCAAGATTAAACAATAATGAGTGATGAAATTTTATATGGCTTTTTTATACTAAAAAGTTTCATTTCAATCTACTCCCATTTAATAATTCGATGTTGCTGACGCTAAATCAAAATTTTCCCCTCTGTTCAATGCGCTAAGCTCCTCCCATTTAATAATTCGATGTTGCTGACGCTAAATCAAATTTTTTCGCTCTATACAACACGCTAAGTTCCACCCTTTTAATAATTCGATGTAGCTAACGATAAATCACGCGTTAGAAGTTTTTAATTCAAAAAGCAAAGCTTTTATCATTCTTTTTGTTATTGGTTTATTGGTTAATAATGAACAAGTATAACTTCTAAAATATAAGAATAATAGTGCATTTCTTGCATTTAGCTGACTTGAGATGGAACAGAACTATCTTTTGTCGTAGAGCTAGGAAGACCTGGCTTTCGTACAATCAAAATAAAACAGACGCACTTATGAGTCTCTCTGGTCACTGGGCTATTGAGGTCCATGCGACTAGGTTGAAGACCTCACACAATGCGAGTTGTTGCAGTTGTTGTGATATGAACGAAATGGAGAAGGTCGAACACTTCAACTGTGAGTACCCTGCTCTCAGTCTCAGTAGATTGAGACATCGTTTTCTGGGGAATAGTTACTGATTTGGCTCAGATATAGCTGTCACGGAGTTCAGGGAGCTTCTGAGTTTTCCCAATTCAACTGGGTGGATCTGATGGGTTTGTCCTAGTTTATTATTCGGGGTTTTTTCGTTTCTTGTGGTTGCAAAAAGGCAATTTTCTGCTAATTGAAGTCTAGCTAGCTTTCTGCTAGACTTGCTGTAACCAACCAAAGGAGCCTATATGCACAGAACACGTGTAAGTATATATAGCATATGAGAATGAATTTCTTTCCTAATTGACATTTAATTAAATTTCTCTATATATCATATACTGATACACCTATATAATATTGGTCATATATTTCCAATAATTTATTTATTTAATGTACAAATGGACTATACTTGTAAAATTATCTTCTTAAATATATAAAGCATATTGTGTTATATAACATTGTGTCTTGTATATATAGATGTAACATATCCAGTGGTTCTCAAAAGCTTACATGCTTTCATCACACATTCCATATATTAAGTTATTTCATCTACAGATATTATTTAACCCATAGAAATAATAATAATAAGAAAGATCATACATAGCAACCGACATAGACTTTAGCGAAATCGTTGTGTGTGTGGAAGCTTTTTTAAGCTATAATTTTCTCGGGCATGTTTCTATATATAAATTGTTTTGGTTACACGTAATGCTTCTAATAGCTAGCACATAAAAAAAATAAAGAGTAGTTAGTGTCCTTCTTTTGGTACTCATTAAAATCATGAATTCGAATTCTCCAGAGTGACTCAGCTATAATATAGCCTTTCATTTACAGATGATATCGATACGACACACAACTAAGTGATATAGGCTTTCTTAAATTAAAATGTAAAAACTCAAAAAATATGGCCAATCTAAAATCTAAAAATTTCCTTGAACACGAGTTTGAGAATCCTTTTGCCTAAATGATTCATTGTTTAGAGTTATATATAGAGTTAGACATTTTAGAATGTATTACTTATATATGCCTTAAACATATGGAATTGTAAAACTATGTATATATAATATATACAATTATTAAAGCTATATACATATTTATATAAATGAATGGGTTATGTTAATTGGAATTTCTCATTTCATTAATTAAAACTTATTTTATTTATTTAAAATGTATACGTAGTTATATAGAAAATAAAATATTTTTGGATATTTGCCAGAAATAGTTTTGCACTTTATAATTAAGGCTGCAACAACAAATTCGCATACATATCGAGGAATCTAATCAATATTGCATTTCATCACTTTTAAATTTTACTCCTATGTATATGTGAGTCTCGCCCTTTAGTGCAGATTATACTTTAGACATATGTACAATGTACATCTATATAATTAAATGTAAAAAAATTCAACTTTTCGAAATACACTAAAGTAGTATTTAATATATTATATATAGAATAAAACAAAATTACAATAATAAAGTATATACCAATTTAAAATAAATTATCTGAATTTTTTCAAAAATATTTATATATATTTTTTTATTAAAACAATGTATAAATTTAAGCTTTAAATTTATATGGTAATTGAACTGTTTAAGAAAAACTTACAACTAAATTTACAACGCTTCATATATTAAAATATTTCAAACACTGCATGCCTCCCCCTTAAAAAAAATGATTTTTTTTTATTTCATAAAACTATATTTAGTCCTAAAATTATTTTTAATAATTTTTTTTTCAAATAATTTGTTTAATAAAGTTAGTTTAAAAAATGAAAAATTATGCCTATTTTAGTGTTAGTTTTTTTTCAGGGGGAGGATTGTAGTGCGTTTGAACTTTTTTAAGCAAACTACATGTAGTTTGTTTTTTTTGTTATTAAGAGAAATCTTTTGGTAAACGTTTCTTGTAAATTGTGTGTTTACAATTGAAATTAAAAATTATGCTGAATTTAGTGCTAGTTTTTTTCAAGGGGAGGATTGTAGTACCTATTTTTTTTATTTAAACATGCAGTAACGGTATTAAAAATCTTTTGATTAACATTATACAACGTACATATTTATGAATTTTAGTTTACAATTAACTTAAATAAATAAAATATTAATAATCGTTTTTTTTTATTTTTCAGGTAAGTTGCTGCGCATATGCCATATATTCTGTGCTGAAATATAATTGATGGAAAGGAAGTATATAATTATATATTTGATTTTTGTATTTATATATAAATAATCAATTAAGCATCATTTTACAGTTATTAACTCATCATCATCGTGTCTTTGATACTCTAAAGCCAGGGAACAAAGAATTTTTTTTCCTATACCTTGCTTTTCATTTACGACTATGTCAAAGGTGTTGTTACTAAATCGTACTGGCAATATTGTTTTTGCTGATAATTTGAACAGGTTTTTACGCTATATGATTGCGTGACTTTTCATAAGTAGCCTTAAATTTAACAATCCATTGACATCTTCATTTTCAAAATAGAAAATGACAACTTATACTTTAAATGTTTGACCTTTCCTTATATATATGTTTTATCTGGACTATATATTCTATATATGTTTATATAAAAACAAAACACAATTTTCTCTATCTGATAACATAAAAAATTTACATGTTTAAAACTCCCGAAAGAAGGACCAAAACACCGGATTGATATGTCAATTCTTCAATATAGAAAATTTGTAAAAATATTATACCTTTTTTATTATTAAAATCTTTATATCACAAATATATTTTGTATTCAAACGATATATTCAAAATATATAATAATATTTTCTATTATATTGCTCATGTATATATATTTTCATTTTAATATTTTTCATCATTTGTTGTTGTGCGGATTTTTTTCTTCTCCTAATATATTCATATCGAATGATTGACTTCTAAGCGGATATCCTTTCCTATACCTTTCCGTTTGATTTTATACTTTTTATCCTTTTTGTGTCGATATTTTTTTTTGTGTACACGGCATCTTTTTGTCGCCAATGCCAACATGTTATGCAATATAATATTTTACTATCTATAATATAAAGGCAAAGGTGTATTATTATTGTGTAAGGATATTTCTAGAAAAATATTATAATATTTACAAAAGTCGGTCATGCACATTTTTCTCTTGCGAATTTATCGATATATAAACTGTGCATATATCATAAGAAATATCTAACATTTTGATATTGTAAAAAGAATAATTTTAACACGAGTTATGTATAAGCGAACATTTTCCGCAACTGTATATAGAGGAAAATTGTTTTTCTTGTATTTAAAACTACATATTTGTATATATAAATGGATTGTAAAGTTAAAAGCTATCTGCAGAAGTTTTGCTGTAAGTTACAAAGTAAGTTTTTTTAAAACTTTTCAACGAAAATACCTCGTTGATAAAATTGTAAAATTATTTGCGTTTATAGCACCTTAAAATGTAAGTATAAGCATACAGAGGCGTTTCTATGGACATTTACAGGCCCTAGGTTTGACTATAGAATCTATAGACCCAATTTATACATATATATAAAATAGCGAAGACTGACTGACTGAATGTGAAACTACACGTATATCAGTAGCCTGTTTTTTCGTAGGTTACCGCGGAAAAAAATTATAATCAACATGGCTGATAGTCAGGTGAAACTTATATATATTTTTATCGCAGTAATACTAAATTCAGCCATATTTCTATATGGCAACACTAAAACCTTTTTTCGGTAGTGTAAAATTTTCCAGCTCAAATTTTTCGCTTCTCTTATTTTGACAGATTTTCGCAATTAAATTTTTCGCAAGTGGCGTAAAGGACGATAATGCATTTTTTTTCAAGCTACGGTATTTTACAGTAAGTGTCCATTCTGAATTATCTATATTCATTCCGTGGTGAAACTAACTGAATGTGAAGCTAATCACTAATCAATCTGAATGGAACTGATTTACTGACTGTGGGACAGACTTATTGAGGGTCTTACTGACTGTGGAACTGAATACTGTAGGACTTATAACTGACTGAAATTTGCGGACTCTAGACGCAAGCATTGCGTGCCTAGGGAAGATCCTTCATGCTAGAATTTCTACACGCTTATGGGCTCCACGCTCGACTATCAAATCCAGTCCCACATATACATATATTTCAAATAGCGATCACACAATATTTTGTTCAAAACTGACTGACTCTTGTACTAACTAACTGTGACACAGACTGAGTATGGATCTGACTAACTATGAAACTAACTAGACTCGCAGTTATCCTAAATTTTACGCGTTATTTAGGTGCGATCTTTGCGTGCCCTATTGGGGATGATCCGTCCCTGTATACATATATACAAATATGATAAGAGTCTTAACTAAATAGAAAAATTCAATGCGGAAAATCTGTAACAACAAAAGATATCACATTTCAAATGAAATAATTTGTTTTTTTTTTCTTCATTTGATTTTGAATGAAATATATTTTGTAATATTGGATTTTTTCTATGGAAGAGGTTTAAAAAAGCAATATATCTTGAGAGCAAATTGATCAATGTCGCAATATGTGTCACATTGTTATTATTGAACATTGCGTTTGACGTTATATAAAGTTGAAAAGTTATTAAATGGTAAAAACGTTTATTGATCTGTTGCTATATATATTTGATAAATTAAAAAAAATATTTGCTTTTAAATTTAATTTATCACAAAAACTTATTTTTATAACAAAGTGTACATAAGAAACCGTACAAATGTTAACCTTTTTAAAGTATGGCCAATAATTTAATACTGTACATATCAATACAAGAAAATTGTAGTTTTAAAAAGCTTTCACAAACATAACAATTGCTATAGTCTGACAGTTCGGTTCAAAAATTCGTAGGATAACACATAGATGGCGCTACTAGTATTAAATCGATATGATTTTAGTAAGGCTTATAATTCAAACATTTTCGACGAGTAGCTAATGAATCTAAGTCAATTAACTGACATCTGCTTTTGTAAGAAGGAAGATTATAAGAATCAT
>JANSTW010057156.1:0-11721 GCA_027564275.1 Diadocidia ferruginosa
GGCCCTACCGAGCCTCGAACCCACAACCTCTTGATTATGGAGCCGTGACGTTACCCACTACTCCATACTGGTTATAAGTTATAAGTTACGGACATTCTGGTAATATAATATAATCGATGAGGACTTTGACGATGTTGATGATGAGGCAACAGTGGATAATGGTACCAATTACGTTGATATTGACGACGACGATGACGATATTGGGCAGGATGGTATTGAAGATGTAGTCACTATCGATGTTGATGTAGACAGTGACAATGAAGACAATGATATTACAGCCATTGGAGTGGCTAACGGGCTTTCCATCGCCATCTGCTGTTTTACTGGTACCGGGGTTTCCTGTGCTATTGGTAAAAAATGATAAAGAGTTTGCATTCGTTCACGAGGAACAAATTACGAATCGTGACACCCTTGGGCCTAATTGTTGGATATTTAATCCATTGGTGAATTGTTTCTGGTGCACTTGTTCGAATACTTACAAAATCGAGATCAGCAAGAGTTCTACCACTAGGAATTAGAACGTTGCAACGGATATCGGTGGAATCGATTGGTAATTTCAAAGTCAAATTAATAAATATTTTAGCGTTTCAGCAGATGTGGATGGGTGAAGTTGTGAAACTACGACACTCTTTCGTTGTTCCACTGGTTTCAGTAGAGCCGAACTTTCACCAGATCCAATCACTAACGCTGGTTTCGTTTTGAGGACTTGTTTGTACAATGCAGGTTGCGGATCAATATGCCTACGTTTAATTGACGAACTTGACGCTGCAGAATTTTCAGAAAAAAAAACATTGGGGCTTTACAGGACCTATAAACAATATCCGTAGAATTTGATGGAAAATTCAAAGAACATATAAAAATATTTTATTCACATAATAATAATAATAAATAATAATAAGTAATAAGTGATTGGGTTTATATGATGAACCCTACGGCTTTAAGTGACTTCCGGGCCACTGCAATAGCTTTTTAATAAACACCTGCGAATGAAAAGTGATAACCCAGATATGAAATTTTTTTGGCCTTAGCGAGTCTCGAACCCACAACCTCTTGATTACAGAGCCGTGACGTAACCCACTGCTTCATACTGGCTATTATATCATATACTCTAATTCTTATACAGACGATTTCACATCGAGATGCCCTGATGGTATCGAAAAAACTACCCTGATTGCATATTTAGTGAAATTGGTATATGATTGATATTTACATTGTATGGATTGAAAACAATCCTCGTTAGAAATAAAAACCAGGGTTGGTTTTATATCAAATACAATTTTCGATGCCAGAGCATTTCGATGCCATGGATTTTCGGTGAAATGAATACTGTTGAGAAATGATCTATCACATTTATAGACAATAAAATCTTTACTAAATAACTCACCGTCACAAATATATGCGGAATTAACCAAGTCTCCGATAAAGCTATAACATTATAGTCACAGGCACAAACATTTAACTAACTTTTTTCGAGGTGGAAACTTTAAAAAATTTTGTCCCATGATTTCTGATTTCCGAAATAATTTGTCCCATGATTTCCGTCAGTGGTTTTCCCCTCGACTTTTTTACTTTTATTCGAAGACCAGGGAAATTTTGATAATATAATATGATATGTGATGATTGTGTTAATGACAGTGATGATGATGATGATGAAACGGCTGCTATTTAGGGTTCCTCATATATAAAGTATAAAAAACCACTCCACTGATCAAAAAAAAAAAATATGTTTCCATATGACGATGAGATACGTCATCGATTGTCATCGTATTTTTGCATCTAAACTTTTTTAAATAATTTGTTTCCACAGACTTGAATAAAAAAATAATTTTCTTAATTAAAAACAAAAAATTCTTATAGTTACGTATATTTTTATGTAACCACCTCCTACATATAAAAAAGAATTTGTGAGCATACAATTCTACAATAACAAATAAATGATTAAAAGGTTGTTGAAATATAACATTTTTTTTTTAATTAATGTCGCCAATAGCCACACGCGGTTAAAATTGTTCTAAAATTATTATATTCAAATTGTGGTTTAGCTATTTAAGTAAAAATTGATATGCCAATGTTCCGGATCAAAACTTCAATCATTTTGAAAAACATGGAAACTTTTTCGGGAAATCTCGGAAATAAGAAATCAATTTAGCAAAATCATGGGGCAACATTTCTTACCATGCAAAATGAGTCGAAAAAGTAGTTCTTTTCGAGGGGGTACTCACGTGTGAAAGTCATATAGAAGTCATGGAAGGATGGAAGTCATGGAAGTCATGCATGTCATATGGAAGTCAGATGGAAGTCATGAAAGTCATATGGAAGTCAGATGGACTCATGGAAGTTATATGGAAGTCATGGAAGTCATATGGAAGTCATGGAAGTCATATGAAAGTCAGATGGAAGTCATGAAAGTCAGATGGAAGTCATGGAAGTTATATGGAAGTCATGGAAGTCATGGAAGTAATATGGAAGTAATGTAAGTCGTCATATGGAAGTTATGGAAGTCACGGAAATTATTTGGAAGTCATGGCAGTCACATGGAAGTCATATGGAAGTCATGGAAGTCATTTCAATATGGAAGTCAGTGGGACAAATATTTTTCAAGTGATTAGCCTCGTGTCGATGACAGCGGGTGAGCACAAGAAAAGTAGTTTTATTAAAAGTCTAAAACGAAAACCTAAAGCTAACTAAAGCATTTAGGTGGGGGATCGATTTGATTAAGATTGGTTGATCAAATTCGGAAGATTTTGTAAGATTGGCTGCTTAGTAAATATTTAAGACGAATATATGTAGCAATATAAGAAATACGAGCAGTGACGTACCCAGAAATTATTATTGGGAAGGGGGATGTAATAATTATGCTGTTACGCAATCAGGAAAAAATTTGTCGACTTTTTTAATTTTTTTTTCAGAATTGCTGATCAGATTTTAAATTTAAAAAAATAGCAACTCGAAAATATGAAGCAAGAAAATTAAATTTCCCCTTTCCAAAATTAAATTTCCCTTTTCCTTCCTATTTAAGTTTCTTTTCTCGGACAGTTTTCCTATAAATTCAATCCTTATAATGTTACAACTTACCTGAATGCGGATAATTTTTCTTACGTCGTCTTCGATTATTATTTCCACCTTCAACCGATGAATTACTATCTCGTTCTATGCTACTGATATCACGATTATGTTCTATATTTGTTGTAGCTGTGGCTGCAGACGCTAACGGTGGTACGGTTGTTTGGGCAACACTATTTGATCCACTACGGTGGTTTCTAGGATGTGGTTCATAATCTCCTTTATTTGCGCGTGTATCGGATCGGCGACGATCACCACCACGTTTTTCATTAAACCCACTTCCGCTGGCATTCGGTACAAAAGCATTATCTCGAGATGGTCGATCAAAATTTGGATAGTGATTTCTGCGGGAACTATAACCGTCTACAGAATTATCACGACGATCTGAAAATAGCGAATATAGAAATTATAATAAAGACTAGACTTGATTGAATTCAAACACATTAATTAGGAAATCAATCAATCTTGGGCTAGAACAGGTGGAATTAGAAATCTACACTGAGAAGACCAAACTAGTTCGACTGCATACAACAAAATCAGATACTTTCTCCATTAAAAGTAAACGATACAGAGAGGAGAGAGAAATAGAGAAAGAGAGAGAGAAAGAAATAGAAAGACAAGTAGTGAGAGAGAGACAGAGAAACAGGGAAAAATAGAGAGAAAGATAGAAAGACGCATGAAGAGAGAAAAAGACACAGACAAATAGATAAAGAGATAGAGAGACCCAGAGAGAGGAAGAGACATTCAATTAGGATTTTTCAAGAGAGAAAATTAGAGAGAGAGGATTGTCTTATTTACATCAATATTACGACAAAACCCACTGAATATTTGGTCCTGCTCAAATCAATATTGGACTTTTAACCCTACGACGCCTATGTGGATCCAAAGAACCCCAGAGCGTAGATAATAAGATTACATAAGTTGGAATGTAATCACATTCCCTAACACTTAATTTTATTTAATATTTATTATAAGTATCAATGATTATGTTAATCTGAAAATGCATCAAGAAATACACAAGGATCCAACCTCGGATCATCGGATCCATCTGTGCAGGAAAAGTGAACTTTAAACTTTCGTAAATATTTAAAAACAGGCTAATCGGTCTCATTCAAAGTAAAGCTATTCTCAAATAAATTATTTTTTTAAACACTCAGCCATACTGATGATAGAACGTAGGTCCCGAAACGAGCTTTATGTGCTGAGTTTTTTTTTTTGAGAGGGTCACCTTTCTGCAAACGGGCACTCAGACACCAGTTGTCCATTGTACCCTCTTGCTTAGTTAGCCAGACATCCGGGCCTTTGGATAAAAGCCAGTATCTTGCTAATTTTAATTTCCGGCAGCTCCCTAATTGGAATTGAAGGGTTGCCGAAAATGGTCTTTTTAATTTCAGAAATATTTCTGATAAACAATTGTGCTTGACGGCAACCGGAAATACCGTTCCATCTTGCCAGGTGCTTCTTTTGGCTAATGGATTTAACCAACCTCTTTAATGTCGTATTGGACACCCCAAGAGTCGGTTCGGGCCGAACCATGCAGTTCCAGCCCCTTTCCTAGCCAGTCCATCCGATTTTTCGCCCAAATTACGCGGATCGTGTTATTGGAACCAAGAGTATTTACTAGCCTTTTACACTCCTCGATCATTTTCGAGGAGGTGAGTGGATTTCTAAGAGCCGGAAGGGCTACCTGGCTATCTGAGTAGAAGTTTAAGTTCCACTCCGACAAACCAGACCCAATTATTGACTCAGTCGCTCTCGCAAGTGCTAAAGTTTCTGCTTGAAAAACCGTACAGTTTTTTCCAAGACTATAGAAGGAGTTGCGTTCCGAACTAGGTGAGAATACACCCGCTCCTGAGCCATTTTCTGTCATTAACCCATCCGTAAACATGTCAGTAACACACGGCGATACCAAAGGATAGCCCCCTGCTCCCATTTCTGCCTTGATGGTACAATGATATTATATCTTTGAATAAAGTCAAAGTATGGAGTGATCTTATCGGAAGGCATACCTACTTCGGGAGGCACCCTTAGTAGGACATTTCCTATGTGACCGCGTCCATAATCGTTTCCTTGCCATTGCTTGTTCGCCTTTAACCTGATATACGCCCTTCTTGCTTCCTGAGTTTACTTCATGGATTGTTTTTAAGAAACAAATTTTTGAAGATAACTACGCTTTGCCCTGGCCGACCCATTAATTTATATGAGAATAGCTTCGCTTTGAATTAGACCGATTATCCTGTTTTAAAATTATTTACATATTTCAAATCAACTTCGAAAAAAAAATATTTTTAAACTTTTGGTTTGGTCAAAATTTTGATTAACTGGTTTTGCAATCTCTTCCGCTTAGTAGCAGTAGTGTGTAGATTACCATCGCTGGGAAAGAGATAAACTAAATTTACCGATTTAAATTTTCAAAAATAATTAAGTTTGATATGTAGCGGTTCAGACAATTATTTGTGGTTTCTTTATATCAACAACTTACTATTTATCGTTCAAAATTGTGTGTTTTGATAAGATTTAAAAATTGTGCTCAATTAAAATACTAAAAAAGCAATTAGTAAAATTATTTGGAATTAATAAAAAAGCACCAAACATGTGGGCTGGGCAATGAAAGATCCATTTTGGACAACATCATTAATTATAATTATTTCGAAACTTTTGTAACGAACCTCAACTGAAAAATTTTATATTCATAAAAAAAATATTATTGAGCCCTTTAGATTTATAAAAATAAAATTTGTTTTTCAAAAAAAAAACTAAACAAAATGGCCATGCTTCAAAGTGTCCCGGACAAAATGATTGGCCCTAAACTTTTCAAAAAAAAAATGTTATACAAAGCAATTTATTACTGCCGATTTTAACCGCATAAATCTTCGTTATTTTATGCAAATAAACAAATATCAAAAGCTTAATT
This sequence comes from Diadocidia ferruginosa, assembly GCA_027564275.1. NCBI lineage: Eukaryota > Metazoa > Arthropoda > Insecta > Diptera > Diadocidiidae > Diadocidia > Diadocidia ferruginosa. The sequence goes on from JANSTW010057156.1 coordinate 5,978, forward strand.
AACAATTACAATTTAAAGGGCACAAAACATTTTGTCAAACGAAAAAACAAAGAGAAAACAGGACACTCACAAAAAAAATTAAGATAAAAAAGTACACAAGCCATTATGTTTTTAGTGTTTTTTTTAATGATTTTTATTTCATAAAAAATTCTAGACAAATTTTATTTTTTTTTTACTTGTTTTGTTTGGGTTGTTTAAAGGTTTCTTGTTTTTTTTTCAAGTTTCAATAATTGTTTTTTTTGTGTGGACATCATGTAATATAATGTTTTTTTTTAGTTTAATGTGTTGTGTTTTTTTAATTATATTTTTTTTGTAATTTTAATTTTGTCAGGCAACATTTTTCGTTAAAAAAAATAAAGTTTTTCAATAAATCATTATCAATCAAAGTTGAGAGAAAATATTGATAAACAATAATGTGACAAAATTTATGGTTCTTGTCAATTAATTTTTCTTAACTATAATTCAAATGTAACTTATTGAGAAAAGCAAAGATTATAAAAAGTTTAATATTAACATGAGCGTTTGATTACGAAACGATTAAAATCCTCAAAAATATTTTCTTTAAAAATTATTTCTGTTCGCTACTTTCTTTTTTCGAATATTTATCAAGTATTTTTAAAACGGTTTACTTTCGAATTCAATAGCTCGCCCGGTATGTTAATAATTAACACAAAACATATATTATGATAAAAGCATGCAGAAAAAACAATAAATTTTATGTACAAGGCACGCTTATTAATGGATAATTTACTACTGTTTTTTGTTATGTCACCTGAGAACAACACATTTACTTACATTTATATAAATATTCTTTTTTTCTGTCTTTTTTCAGTATTTTTTCACTATATTTTTGTTTTTGTTTTACAATAATTCATGTTTTTATTTAAATTTATTTAATATTTAAAGGTATTTTTGATTAAATTTATGTGGTTTTTTGTTTTTTTAAATCTTTTCTTTTTCATTATTTAATTTCTCTTCATTGTTATTTGATTTTCTCGGGTTTTTAATGAAACTTTTTAAGAACTATTTATTATATGGTTTGAATTTATTAAAATTTAAAGAAAATTATTAATTGGTTTTGAAGATATGATAAAAATGTTAATATTACTAAATGAAAGTTAACAAAACTGTGTAGTTTAATATTTCCTATAACTTTGCATACAAAGTTTTTTCATAAAGTGTTTGATTTTGCAAATAAAAACATAAATATGATAAAAAAGACGCCATCTTGAATCCGAAAATCGAAAGAACACTAAAAATACTTTAATCGTGCATCAGCAGTTTATTTCATGCATCGCCGACCAGGCATAAAGGAAAAAAAACACCTATCTGCAAAACCGAAAATTCACCATCTTGAAAAATGCTTTGCCTGACGTCATATTAAAAAATTAAATAAAATATCAAAAACACAAAATCTCTAACTAACAAAAAAAAATATTTTGTAATTATTCGTCAAGACAAAGGATTTATTCAATGGTATTGTGTTAAGACGCCATTTTGAATTATGGCACCATCTTGAATTTTTGAAGACATTTTTTTTGGTTGATTTTGTATAGTTTTCATAAAAATTATGTTTTTTAGGCAAAATGAACCGTACTAAATAATTATTAAGATATTTGCAGAAAATTCAAAGATTATTGTACTAAGATATGTAATGACTCATGCCATGCATTTTTCTAATTTTTTTATATACGAACTTGAAACGAATATTTCTGGCGTTAATATTTAATCTGGGTTAAATATGTTCAAAAAGTTTCATTAAAAAAATAGTTAAGAAAATATGTAAAATACGATGTTTTTTATCACAGTATAAAGATAGACAGTTGTTGCAATTTGAATTGTTTTTTGACAAGTTGTCGGCTAAATTCTTAGCAACATACTGTCTCTCGACGAAGTTCACATAATTAATACGTCGTTATTTTTGTGCTTTACTTTCAGTATTTCAAGATCATTCAAATTTGGAAAATATAACTGTAATATGGTTTTCTATTGCAACAACTCTGTATCTTTAAACTGTGCTTGTTATATATTATACTTGCGTATAATTATTATGTTTGCTGGTAATTATTAATTGTATAGTTAAATTCCCTTTTCCTTTTTTTTTGTTTTGATTACTACAACTACAAATACATTTATTTAGTTTATTTTTTAACTGTTATTTTACTTTTTTTTTACTTTTAAATGTTTTTATTTTTTTATTTTATTGAAGATACTCCTCTCTCTGTGAGTAGTGTAATTGTAATGTATTATTAGAGTGTTGTGAAAATATTTTTTCTTCTTCTAAAATCTTTAAAATTATAAATTGCGCAAATATTTTGGAAAAAGTAATGAGCACGCACTTGAAATTAGTGCCTAATGATGATTTTTTTACGTTTTTATTAAAGTCTGTCCCAAATTATTTATCATAAATAGGTTTGTTTTAAATAATTCTTCAAAGAACGATTTGAAAACAAAATTTAAATTAAGAAAATGTTACTCTCTCAAAGCAAAATATTACAAGTTTTAAAATCTTAAAAAATAATTAGTGGCATTTATTAATAATTAAAAGATGCATCCTATGTTAAAGCAATTTTCAAAAAAAAATATTTTTAAATATTAGTAAATCAACAAATATTAAAGAAAAATAGGTAGCAAAAATACTTGTTTACTTTATTTCTCGATAGAGGGCATACGACTAATGAAATATTGTACTAAAATCCATTTAAAATATTTCCAATAAAAATTGTATGAGAACTGTGAGTGTGACTATCGTCGTATTGATGTCTATTAGAAAAAAACAACTAAAATAGTGGTATCCCATACGAACGGTTGCGTACAATTTAAAATGTAAGATGGCGGTAATAGTTCATTCTAATTTATAATATTTTTTTTTAAGTTGTGAGCCTTCTAGCGAACATAATTTAATTAAATTAAAGATTATTTTCAGTTCAAATTTTCTATGCGCCATCATATTGAAGCTGAGATTACGACGGTTAGTGGTTTTTATTTCTTTAACAAATTTTATGTCCGCCATTTTGTATAAGACATCCTTATTTTAATACACTTTAAAATTAATTTTATACAAATTTTGACAGTTGATGGTTTTTTGTATAAAAATGAAAATTTAATTTAAAAATTGTATGATAAAAATGAACCTGTATTGGGCCACTAAAAATGTATCCCAAAAAATTTGGTCACCATATGTTCAGTGGTTTAAAATGTTTTCTTTGCTGATATTTATGGCAACAAACAGACAGAAAAACAGACGAACATTTTTTGTTTTAGATTTTTTCTGAATCGGGCAACAAAAACGGATAAAAATAAATCAGTTCTTTTTTCACATTTCACTTTTCAGGTAACAACATTTCTATTATACTGAATTGCTCATAAGCTCGCACAATCAAATTTTTTGTCGAATATTTTAGTTTGACAGAAATGGAAAACTGAAAAACGAAAAATATGATTGTGAGAGCGCCCTAAATATTAAAAAAAAATTATTATATTTGTTAACAAACGTTTAACGATTATCTGATTATAGCAAACGAAAAAATTTTATAATCAAAAATATTTTTTTCATCTTATTAATGCATTATTTTGATATTATTGGTAATCTTCAGATCGATTACCGTTTGATGAAGATTTTTCTACTGCTATAGTCACATAATTTTGTGAACAAATTATTATACATTCAATTGTGGAAAAATATCTCAACCAACGGGAATTGAAAAATACAGTTTAAACTAAAGCATTGCGTATTTATAAGACGTTAAGCTATTTCTTAAATTAGTAGCTTAAAGATGTCGCTGTCACTACTGAAATTTTTATCATTTTTCAATAGTTATGACAATTTTTTCGTTAACTTTTTACGCATTTGAATCAATAAAAATTGATACTGAAATTAAGTTCTTTACCAATTAAAATTGTTTAGAAACTCGTAAAGATAGATTTAAACAAGAATTGAAAAGTGCGTTCTCTTGTAAGCAAATTCGCTTCTAAAGGATATCGCACACCAAGGCGACGCGATTGAAGCCAGTTTTTTAACATACAAAACAACAACAATATCTTTTTATAGGGCAGTAGCACTACAAACCACATAACCTCAAATGTTATATGAAAAAAAAATTGGTGTATTGTTTACATTTAAAAAATATATTTTTCTCTATAAATTTGTTTTACACACGTTTTTACAATTGGGAATCTATTAAATTGTATTTCCTTATATTTAGTTAATAATTTTTGCAATTCTGTACAACACACTTCATATTGTAAAATGAAAAAAATACAACAAAACTGTTATTTTGTGAGGTTAGAAATTTTAAATCGTTAGCTGATATTGCCGAATAATTTTGATGTTGTCTTGTATGTAAAAAACTGACTCTGTCAATCGCGTCGCTTGCTATCGTTTAATGATCCTGCAACTAGCAATTTTATGTCGAGTTGATTGAAATTTAATTCGACGTAAAATTTCGATCAAATATTTATTGTCGAATTTAATATTTTCGATGCAAATAATTTTTTATCGTTATCGAGTTGCAATGACAAAATTATATATTATGTTTCAACTATCGAAAAAAATGATCGTATCGAATTTATTTTATTAGATAATAATTTTAATCAAACCGGGCGGGTCATTTGTTGTCATTTAACAGCAATTTTAGATCAATCCACTTTTGTTTGTTTTCTTTTTTTGTTTGTTAAATTTCAATTCAATTTCCAACCGAGCCCATTTTGAGCTTGCTCGAACTCTATGTTTTCTACCATTTCCCAAATTTCCCAATTACTATTCACTATGATGTAATTTAAAATTTGGTTACTAAATAACGTATTTTTGCTTGTTTGGACGATATATTATAGTTTGCTGCATTAAACTGGATTTACACAATAGAAAATGTAAATGATTAAATTATTTTCTTTTGTAAATATTATTATCTACTAACTAATATGTTATAAATATCTTAATTTTAAACTAAATATTCTCAAAAAAACAAATCGCAGCTTATTTCTTTTTTTTTTAAGAAAATATAATTTGTTATTATGTTTATTAGGATAAGTGAAAATTATTATTCAAATTACGAAGCACCTAGGTGTGAAAAAGATTGGCAATAAAAACTAAATAAAATATTTACTTTTTTCAACGTGAATGTTAACAAATTTTAAATTTAAGAACAGGTGAAAGCTAGGACTAATAATCTTGCAAAAGTATTCACTTTTCGTAGACCCATTGGACTGTTCCTAAACAAATTTTTGTACCTTTTTTAAGTGTAGCCCAAGACTTTGATAATTAAGTTGTCTTATAATAATTTACTTTCGATACCGTCTTTTTATGCCCCTCCCAACTTTTCCACCCAAGGCATTTTGAAATTTGAAATTTTCACTCTACTCTAATGTGTATGTAATAAATTTTTGTCAAATGTGTTACACTTAGAAACAATTTACACTACATGTTTTTAAATATGTTTTTGTCTTAAAAAAACAGTTTTAGGGGCACACATTGTAAAATATTATTAAATATGTGTTTATTAAATTAAAATTAATTTTGAATAAATGTTCTGTTACAAGTCTGTTTTAGACAGGAACATAAGAAGATATAATATGTAAAAAACGTGTAGTATAAAATAGGCATCAAGCTCAAATTAAATAATTTAAAATACGTACGTCTATTCTATGTTTCCGCCTTGTCTTTTTAAATATATACCATTTTAGTCTGATGTCACATGCACGATAAGAAATGTCATTTTATTTTCGGCGGTATTTTCAAAATATTT